>JAVLVB010001001.1:76482-110289 GCA_032876305.1 Orestias chungarensis
CTAGCAGAGAAATATATTTATTGCTTCAATATTCTTAGAATTGACACTTTTGTCAAATTCTTAAAGATATTTCACCCAGGATTTTTGAGCTTCAGTCACCATATTGTAGATTCATTTCTCAACCCTAAAGTTAAGTTATCCACTGTATAATAGGATAAATAAAAACGTTAAATGAATACCATTTTGATCATGAATAAAGCATTAAATATTAAATAATAAACAGTGACAACACATGTCATTTGAAGTTGCTTAAAATCCGGTTTGTTTTAACTGTGGTTTTTAACTTTCTTACCAGTAGAATATTAATTTCTCTGAATCTGACTGCTATGAGTAAAAAAATACTGAACTTGTTTATATTTATTAATAATAATAACAAAAATAAGTTTTTTCTCTGAAAAGGAAATATCCTTTCTTTAGTTTATTCAAGCTTATTTGATCAACCCTAATAACTAAATTAAAATACATACTATTGCAGACTGCTTTTCATCTTTCACTTTTTTAACAATATTTTTGTTTAGACCTCGGCAAAGACAACCTTTTTTCTGTCTTAAAAAAAAATAAAAAATCCGCTTAGAAAGATAGGTTAGCAGAGTGATGAAACTTTATCATCAGCATCAATAAGCATGCTTTAGGCGTTTGGTAGAACTGAGAAATAGAGTGCAGAGTTTCACCAATAAAAGCTAAAGCACAAAAAGATCTAAACATCAATGTTGCAAGCCAGACTTGGTGGAACCATGCCCAGCTAAATCAAGTCATAGGATTTGCTGTGGATTTTAGAATCTACAGGTGATGGTGTCTCTTATTCTTTGTTCTTTAATGCTTGATTTGTGATACCATTATTAATGACCACTAAACAATAAGGGACCTAGGGAATGCAGAACTAACAGAAAAAATATCCTTCCTTCCTTTCTTTTTTTTTTTTTCCTGTTATTTGTATTTCAATCTTTTATATGCAGTGCAATTATCAGCATTATAACTAATGTCCACCCAATGTTTTTTAATTTAGTTTTTTTTTTCTGTCTTCATCTCTGATTCATAAGGCCTAGCTCAGATGACATAGTACTGTACTATACACCTGCTTGCTTTTAATACTCATATAATATGACAATTTGAGCACAGGGACTGCTTGCAGCAAATCCGTTTTAGAATAACATCAGATTTCCGACGCTATACCATCAAAAGCGGATTTCATAGTGTGGAACCAATACATGAAAAAACAGGAACATTAGTTAGGGTGACAAAAGGAAAATGAAAGGTGTTACTTTTTGGGTTTGACCCAGATTGTATCATCCGCTGTTTCATCCTCATGGTTTACCTTCACAGATTCATTCCTGCAACCCTGCCAGCATGTTGTGTGTGCCAAGTCCCTACAGGCATCTTTGGGATCAGGTGGCAGATTCATAACATACGCCAACAACATGACCTTGTCCTGGGCAAAGCCACTCAAGCCCAGTGATATTGGCAACGGGGGCCAATGGGGTGAGAGTGAGAATAAGAGAAGAATGAGACACCAGATGGATACGTTAATGTATTTGGCATAATTTAATCTGCTTCTGTCTGTGTCTGTCATGCTTGCTCTCATTGTCAATGAAGGGATTGATTGGAAAATGTCATTCTCAAAGCTTGACAAGAGACTAGTCAGGTTCTATTAGGAACCAGAGAGCTGCTGAAGCTCCAAATAATCATGGTTACGGCAGAGAATAGTTTAATTTGTGTCCGCTTTTTATTACAGCAGGCTGTAATTTGCAGAAATAGTCAATCTTAAAAGAAGGAGGTTGGCATAGCAATTAAAGCTTATGCTCAGCCAAACATGCGGTAGTGCTGTCATAACAACTTGTACACCTTAATAATAACCTTCAATTTATGTTTCGCTTTGAATCAAAGCGTCAACACAAAACTCAAGATTTAAATACTTAATAACTCTTCCTGTTACTAAACAATATTACAAGGAGAACTAAAATGCATGCTTTTGCAGGTGTCCTGCACTTGCGACTTTCAAGCATGGATACTTAAGGTCCTTCTGCTTCATGCATAAACCGACTAATCTTGCATAAAACCACTCCTGCCCTAGCTCTGATTTAGCTTGTCTCTAGTCATCTATTACTTTAGGACATTTTCAGAATAAGGACTCAGGTTTTCTGGTAAAGTTGGATTTAGGAAAGATGTTGTTTTCACATATAAAGATATAAAGTACGTCAGAACACTTATAAGTTAAATAAACTACACACATTTTTACATCCCTTGTACATCAGTAAGATTGTGATTACGGAACAATTGGATATTGCACCGTCAAAATGAATGTGTTAGAAACAGGAAAGGGAGTTTGGCAAAGCCAAATTGTGATACTAGATAACTCTGTCAGAGGTGAAATAAATCCTCTTATTGAGTGTTCCTAGGATGCTTTACTTTATATATATTAGTGGTTAAATGGGATCTTTGCACTGACCCAAAAGTAAAGCTAGTTGAAGCAAAACTGCTGAAAAGGTAAAGTTTGTTCTGGTAAACAAACACTACACACCTGTTGCAGTATTGCTGCAGCAACGGCAGTAAGGGTGCCTGTCCTGAAAATCTGTTCACTGTTCATTTTTATTTACAACAGGAGGACGGACGACCGTATGGACATCTGTCAGCCGTTAAACACATTGTACACGGATCCACCAGGTTGAGGTCAGAGGCAGTGTCATTGCGTAGTTCTCTGCTGTGAACCGTCCCGCGATTGGGGTCAATATTTTTGACATTTACAGACTATCAATGTACAAAATTAAATATCACTGTTCACAAACCTCTGGCATGATTGTACTTCTGAAAGTTATAATGATTTATGTTCGAACAGCTCTTATAACATGATTTCTTAGAAAATGTGTTCATTATTCTGTGTAAAATGGGTTATTGAACTCAACATGTATGCATTTTTTAGTTTGATAGGTAGGAGTCTGTAATTGGTTTTATTTAATATATTTTATTTATTATTTTATTATTATTCCTTACATTAACATCATTAGTGATTAAATGCTTTGTTAAAATAGTTACAATAATGCATATCAGATATAGACCCGAAGCGCTTCGCTTATCCCTCTCGTAGAGGGATTAATGAAGCTGTTCTTACTTGTATACCACATTTACACATCATAAATCAGCTAAAACTTATGTCACAATTTATTTTGTTGTTTTAAACACAGCCCAGCCTATTATATTGTCAAAGAGACCGCACGTTAATGGAGGGTTGATCCTTTGGCACCTTACTTTCTTCATCAAAGAATTTAGATGGTGAAAGTAGGCACTTCTCATTCTGAAAGTATCATCAGGTATGTAGGCTGTCCCCAAGACTGTGAGTTATCCCCTTGTTATTTATGCTATATGCAAACACCTGGACCACAGCTCATCCTGGCAGGTACATATCCTTAAGCACATCAAATGCAAAATTGAAATAAAACAATTTATATGTCAGACAAATCAGATTGTCACTTGCCACAAGTCTGACAGTTAATCTAAAGCAGACTGTTATTGACTACAGTTAGTTGGAGTGGTTTCAGATTACAGACTGAAGTGGGACTAATAGATAGAAGTCCTTCATAAAGGGCGTTGCTGTCTGAAAAAAATGGTTTTATTGGACGTTTAACTGATATGATAGCATAGAGGAGGTACAAAAGAACTATTGTGGAAAAACATTAAATCATAAGTACTTTTTAAATAAGAATCACTAACCCAGAATTACTTAGATACTTTGCTTTCATCCAGCGACAACATGGTCTAGAGAAGCACTGCTGATAGGCAGAAAACACCAGACTTTTAAGAATCTTTAGGTGAGAGTTAACCATCACACAAACAAATGAGTTCAGATCCAAGCGGTCTCTCTCTGTGTGAGTGGTGAAGGTCCTTTCTCTAGGATGAACTGTTTACATTCTGCTGAACACAAAATATGACTTCACACCGAATAATTTACCATGATTCTGGTAAATCCCTCTGCTTATATTGTGCCTTTTTTTTAAAAATGTAAGCATTTTTCTTGAAAGAAAAAAAAGTTTTTCCTGTGGTAGCTTGATATGATGTTCCTCTTAATCATTAATTATACAAAAAAAAAAAAAAAAACAGTTTTATTGAATGTAACTTAACGAACAGCTCTTTAGTGTATTAATACTTACTCTGAATTTATTATATGATCCTATACAGCGGATACTTTTTTTAATCTAATCTACCAAACATCTGTGTGTGTTTAAAATCAAACAAGGTGTTTGTGCTTTCCATGTAGGTTGTGCACTGAGATCATAGCCTCAGGTTGTTTGCAAATAGATATGGAACAAATTTGTGATCCACCTATTGTGCATTTTGTGTAAACATCACCAGTGCCTAATTTGAACAATGCAGTTGACTACAGGATGGGTATTTATTTAAAACAATGTGATTCAAAAAGGATTTTCTTGTAGTTTTGCAGTTTCTTTGTATTTCTTGTAAGAGTTACGCTGCTCAAGATTGAAATGTATGCGTGATTAAGTTGGCGTAACTTTTCAAATCAAAAGATTGCATGGATTTATTAACACAAGTTTACTGATCACATCTGAATTACGTGTTTAACAAAACATTGCATTTTCATAAAATAGACATTTAGCACTCATGATTAGTTTACATTATTAGACCTAAATTTTTTAACAATAGAATACAAAAGCAAAAAAAACAAAAACACCTGAGCATTATTTTACATCAAGGAATCAAGGAATCTAGGAATTTTATTCGTCATCACATCACATGTGGTACATGAGGTGGGACGAAATTTTAATCCCACGGTCCAGTTTATACCCTGAGAGCAGTTTTAAAATAGCTACAAAATAAGAATAATATAATAAAATATAAAGAAATAGAAGAGAATTGGATTTTGACTAAACAAAATCTACAATATGGGACTTCGGACATAGAAGCAATGAAAATTCGGAGTGCAAAATTTGCTGTAGCAGCATGGATGGTTAATAAAGTGACATATTAAAGTGACATTTTAAAGTGTGATATTAAAGTGAACAGTGCTGGTTAAATGAGAAAGTTTTTTTTCATTTGTAATTCTCCTTGCGTGTGTTTGAGAGTCTCACAGCTTCAGGAATGAAGCTGTTTCTCAGTCTGGTGGTTTTGCACTTTATGCTCCGCTGCCTCCTGCCTGAGCGAAGCGGGACAAATAGTGAGTGTGCTGGGTGGGTGGGATCCTTCATGATGCCGGAGGCCCTTTTCCTGCATCTGGAGGTCTAAATGTCTGTGGTGCCTGGGAGGCTAACTCCAACAGTCCTCTGTGCAGCCTTCACCACTCTCTGCAGAGCTTTCCTGTCTGCAGCAGAGCAGGTTTCATGCCACACGTTGATACTGGAGCACAATACGCTCTCCACCACACATCTGTAGAAGGAGGTGAGGACTGAGCTTTCAAGCTACATTGGTTTTGGCATGAATTTAAAAAGGCTTTACAAATAAGATTGATAAAGGGTGCTGTTCTTTTAGTACTACAAGTGTGAAACATTTTCTATATCCACTGTTCTTCATTAAGTTCTAATGGAATTTAAACCCCCATCGACCAGATGTTCTCATATCTGGTCAAGTTGCCTGTGAGCCTTTTGGACACTAAAACAACTTTTGATAGAGGAGAAAACAGACCGTAACTACACTCCTGCCAGTCAGTAAATAGAACAACTGACACATCTGCCATTATACTACCCCTTTTCAGCTCCGAAGTAATGAACTGTAATAGAGAAATGATAATAATGATGATAGCCATAATTAGTGGGGATAATAACAGGGCAATCATAGTGTGCCGTAACGGGAGACATTAACTGTGATCTATGATTGATCTGTTGCAAGGGTTGCAGCTTGGTAATTGAGTAGGAAAATTCCTTCATTGCAGGGATGCAAAAACGTTCAAGGGTTCAAGGATTTGTTGATTATTAAATATCCGAATATGATTCTTGCCTTAATATTAATGAATCTTATGGTTTTTTAGGAACATTTTGTTAGGTAAGTCTGTTACTGCCCCCATTTATTTATTTTTTACTGTCCCCATTTCTTCTACTAACCATCAATCATGTTCATTTTTTCCACCATGTAAAGATTTAACACTTTTGACAGAAAGTGTCAGATTACCTTTAATAATACATCAGTTCAAAAAAAGTACCTGTAGCTTTTTAATAGTATGCTTTTTTAACTTTAAAAAAAAAGGAAAGGAAAAGAGACCATAACAATAGTAACAAAAAAAGAATAGGATAAAGTACAGTAAGAGAGAAATTTACTATACAAGAAACTCACTTATAAAAAAAGAGCATACTTTTTTCTTTTTTTCTTTTTCAGGACTCAAGATGGGTAGTGAGGCTAGTGAGTTTTGTGTCCATGTAATTGATTTATATAAATACACTGTCACTAAATGATTGAATTTAAAATAATCTGGCTTTTAAGACGTATTTGGACGGTTGTTGCCAGTATTACATCGTATGCAGTACTAGCTAAGGACAGCATAAACCAAAATTTTATTCTCTTTGCTTATAAATACTTTATTTAAATAAAACACCCTCAAAGATATTCTTATAAAAATACTTTTGTTCAAACAGGGGACTTCATTATCCATGTGTCATTAACTATCATACAGATAGTCAGTGTAAGACAAATTATGTGAATAAAATAAAATCCAAAACTACAAATCTATCCATCTATCAATGAATATGTCAACAAATATTACCGTACTTTAAGTTTTTTCTTATCCAAACTGCATCCTTTAATGAAGAAGAGCATTAACTCTACCCAAGCTAACTGTAAGACTACCTTTAAAGATTTTTTTTTTTTATGAGCCTCTACGAGACTAAATTTGGTAAACCTCATCCATGTTAGGAAGCGCATGAGGATGTTAGTTGTTGTTCTTAGGCTACCACAGTACCGTGGTTTCAGTACAATGTGCAGGATCTGCTGAATTTTCTGCACCTCCACCATCAGTTTGCGTTGAAGAAGGAAACACGGTCACTATTGTACACCTATTGTGAGCTGCATACAAAAATGCCAATTTAAAAAGTTCCTCTTTAAGCTGCACAGCGCTGATGATTTTATTATTGCACAGTGCACTGCAAGTATACCCAGATATGTTTAGTCACAATGAATAATGTACACAGAATCCCAAATTTTTCTTTTTATTTCTTGAGAACTGTGAGACAGTTTGGGTTTGAAGTCTGAACATTTTTGTACGGGTCACTCATAAAATTATAAAACTACCTTAATTTAGAGATGTGGGGTTTTCCCTCTAACTGGAGGCCCCACTCTGTTGTGTATTCCTAGACATACTTATTTCTATGTCACGAAGCCATCGACTAATCCTTTTTTGGATGAACCTAAAACAGGGATGCAACAGAGGTCGCAGTTAAATCCTTAGACCAGTACAATAATTTAAATAGCCTGATTTATGATTAAAGTGTAGCCTTGCTTTAAATTCTGCAATAATACATCCATGTAGGTGCAACACAACTCCTCTTATTAGATACTCTTGCCCAACGGGCATGTTTTATTGAAATTGTAGAAAAAGGTTCAAATCAAAGCACACACACACACATATACACACACACACACACACACACACACACACACACACACACGCACATATATATATATATATAAACAAAGTTAAATCGTGGTCTAAAAATCAGAAAAAAGCATGTGAAAAGTTTTGGATTGTGGCCTGTGTGCGTTGCAACATCTCTCGTTTCCCATTCTGATGTCATTTTGAAATCTACATATTATGTATTGCCTATTTTAATCTTCCTCAAAGTTACGAGAAAAGTAGCTGTTAGAAACAGATTCAGAGAACAATATTTACCAAAGAATGTTAACAATATTTTTGTTCAATTAATGACCTCACCTATTTGAGTGAATTTACTCAAACTTTGAAATGTGACCTTTTTTAATGGTGGCATTTTCAGCTTTTGATTTCTGTGCAAAGTTTCATCCAGTAGTGTGAAAGCGTGTGTCTAGCAGTCACTCATTAGTGTCGCCCTGTCTCCCCGAGCCGCCGGTCTCATCAGTTGTGTGGGGTGCCTGCAGTCATCCATTTCCCATATCACCCTACATGCCCACATCCATCTCTCCTCGGTCAGACACTTCTCAAACTGTGTCACTGCTTTAGGTGTGTGTTTGTGTGTCTAAGAGAGGGAGACTATACGTAATTGAGTAAGAGACAGACACATAAAAATAGGAAAGAGAAAGGGAGTGTCTTCCTTTTGGCAAACGGCAAGTTTGTGTTAGCTGCTTTTTATCCGTCAGCTGCCTGAGGGTTTGTGACCTTACATTAGGAGGTCATTGTAGTTGCCCAAGTTTCATTACAAGCATCCTCCATGTGTTTGCAGGTAAAGGCTTAAGACATTTCTAGTATGCCTCTAAGACAACATGGTAATTCACCCGTACATTCCCCATCTGCATTTTATTTTTATCTGCATCGGCACTTGCTGCCAACTGACTGAACAAGGTGGTCTACATCTTTTTAACCTTCTCTTTTAAGTAGGTATCTCTTCTTTGAAAATGGCAAGACATTCCCCTGCCAGGTGGGGTGTGTAAATGTATTCAGTGTTATGTTTTTACTTCCTGTTGAACTTTCCAACAATTGATTTCTGTACATCTGAATAGACTAGAATATATCTCAGTTTTTTGATTTTATTAATTTATTTAAAAAGAAGCTCATGTATGGATTTATTATACACAAACTTATAGTTTCAAGTGTATTTTTTAATGGCTGTTTTAAAATGTCAACCTAGTTAAAAGTGTGGACATGTACAGTGTATGATACTTGGTCAGAGCACCATTTGTGATAAGCCGATGAGCCTTGTGGCACTGCTGGTGTGGTAAGATAGCCCACTGGTAAAATGGGTGTCTCTCATTTTTCGGTTTATGACCAATAAAAACATAGAGATCCAGGCTTAGCACCCTATTCTGACCCTCTAACTCTGCCACACCCTCTGCTCAATCCAGTAAGAGCTCCAGATTTCACAATTATGAATACATTACTTCATTACACTCCTATGGAATAGGAACAGTATCAATACTCTATTTTCACCACATTCAAATGTATTTATTTAGAGGTAGGGCAAAGGATTTAAGATATATACTATACATTTCAGTAGGAACTGTTTATCAGGGGGAAAAAACACCTTGGTCTTCAAGGTAAAACAGTAGTTCTAAAGCTTTTCAGTTTTGGCCAAGAAAATTATAGTGAAAAAGAGATATGAGCCCTATTAATATTTCTTAAAGTATACAAATATTGTAAGTAAACAATGCCGTAATAATCAAACAGGCCCAACAAATTGTTCTAGCATGACAATTATCTCTTTAGTTTACTGTCACAGTTATAAAACAGTGTGTTATAATTTATATTTTAGTTTAAATTGTAATGTAATTTCTTTTCTTTTTTTATACTTAATGACTAAAGGCAAAGGTGCCGACCCCAATTTTGATGTACATTTGAGATAGAGACCCTCTGGGGGAAAAAAAAAAATCTTACTTGTATTCCCTGTAATGGCCAGCAGTGTCCCTTCTTAATAACCATTAGCCATTGGCATTTACTATATTTGGATATGGACCTCTTAAAGAGAGTTGCTTGAAAATGTTGACTCACTATGTATTTACCATTTTTTGCACCTAGTTTTGCTTGGTGGAGCTTGAGAATTATCATATTAATCTCCTACCAAAGATTGCTATCTAAGGTAGAGTGGGCAACTAGAAAAATAGAAACATAAGCTGGCACAAAAGGCATATGTTCAGAGACTGCTCCTAAATGATTAAACTAATAATTAGCAATAACCAAAGGAACATCCAATGCCCCAAAACATAGACAAACACTCTCTTTGGCAGTCTCTAAAACCAAGCTCTGCTCTAATCCATTACGTGTATTTTGATTTGGTAACCTCAAACTGTTAATGGTGAAAGTGAACAAGTAATCAGTCTTTCTAAACCCAGACCCAGTGAGATGGTAGTACGTGAGGAATGGGTAACTACAGCAAGTCAGTTTATGGCATTCATTTTTGTTTTATATGCAAAACTAAAATCCTGATCAATGTAAATGAGAGCAAAAAGAAAGCCCATTAAGCAATCTAGGCTTTTGTCATATTAATTAAGCATTTAAAAAAAATAATAAAAAATAACAGCATTACATGGAAAAAACTGGACAATAGCAACATATTATAACTAATATATGGTCAATATACACTGTATACTTGCATAACCTTTTACAATGTAGTTCAATACTGCAATACATAAACAAATCAAAATACATTAGTTCTAATCAGCCGATTCAGCTATTCAACTTCAGCATACAACCGCTCCTATAATAAATTAAATATTTACCCATAGGGACTGAGGCATTCTGGTGGCCAACACAGAATATATATTAATGCTGTAATGAACGACCCCGACAGAAATGTTTTTGAATTAATTAGTGCACACATGAAAGAGAAGCAGACAGCAAGAGCCAGAAATGGAGTGAGAAGAAGGAAGATAGGCGGACACTTGTTGACATTTCTAAGGGTTGGTATAATCAAAGGCTTGATTCCTGTGATCTGCTTCTTGCTCTGTGTCTTAAAATCTTGTCTCAGATCAGGGAGGTTATCTGTCATGGATGGTTGGAATCAAATAAATGAAAGCCATGTAAATGTTTTCTCTAAGATTCTGTATAAAAATAGATTTTTATACTTTGGTTTAAATAAATATGTTGATATTGTTTATTAACATTAATAAACTTCTTAATAGCTTATCATAAGTAGGATTTTTTTTTTTTTGCAAACACACTATTTGGAGTGTTTATCTTAGGACACTAGCAAGTTCATTTGAATTACCATGATGCTACTAGGTGCTGCTAATCATTGGGAGCCTTTCCTCTACATTTTGACATTCAAATAATTTTATGTAATGGACTCCCTTAAGATATCTCATACCCAACAAAATGTGCTAATTTAAAAGTGATTTTGAAGATACAATAATGCTAAACAAAACAGAGTGTGATTTGAAAGAAAGTTATTTTGACCAACAAGGACGTGATAGGAGACATTTCAGGCAGAGTTTAAATTTCAATACCAAAAGGTCGTCTTTTACTAACTGACTTTCAAACTGAAAAAAAAAAATAGTAATATAGAGCCTCACTATTTTGGGAACTTAATGCAATAGACCAAAACAAGCATAACTTGGAAGGCAAATAATACAAGGTTATCAAGAGGTTTATACGTGTATTTTTAAATGTGGCTTGTATTTGCATTTACATTTTGTAAAACCAAGATTGGCAGCAGTTTTATATTTTAACTGAGTGCTTTGCAAATAGTTTTTTTATAAAACAGTTTTGGTTCAGTCAGGCCATATAAGGTAACTCTGCAGAAATGTTCATGTGTGGTCCCAAAGATCAATTAGATTTAAACTAGACTTTGACTGGGACATTCTAATACACACATATGCTTAAACTTTTCTGTTGCATTGTTTAGATTCCAAGTCCTTGGAAGGCGCTAAAAGATTTTCTTTCAGTACGGTCAAAAAACAGGAAAGCTAAAAACCAAGACAACTTATTTTGTCACCGCAATGTCTCACTGTAAGGGTTGTGTGCTTAGAAAGTCATAAAGTTTTGTGTTACTCACACACTGCATCTTACCAGGAGGCCTACAAGTTCTGTTTTGCTCTCATCTGACTAGAACACCTTCTCCTCTATGTTAATAATGTCCCTCAGGAGTGGTTGTGGCAAGATGCTAACAGGGCTTTTTATTGCTTTCCCACAACATGGCTTAGTTCTCTCTACTTCTCTATTAAGCCCAAAGTTTTTGATCACGTGATTAACAGTAGTCCTACGAACAAAGTTCCTACCGTAGTTGTGGATATTTGCCACAATTACTAACTACTGTGAGTTGGTCTATCACTTAATTTCTGAATAAAATGTTTAGACTATGAACAATTTTGCATAGCATTGTGGGTATGGAGATAGTTCTGCAGTCAGCTGAATTTATGAAACGAATCGCAGAGTAAATGAAAGCCTACATTTGGAAAAGTTTTTTTTAAAATACATAACAGAATGGTTTCCACAACCTTTGACCAAACCCAAATATAGACTTCATTTAGGAAAAAAGGAAAACATCTTAAAATATGAACAAACAAACAAAGAAATAAATAAATAAGATATAACAAAAAAAACAAAAAAACAACCTTTGGCCTATTTCAGCATTATGATTCAAGTAGTAGTTTAAACTGCCCACAAAAACATTTAACAGAAAGGGAAAGAACAACTCCAGTTGGTCAGTGGGTAGATTAACTAAAATATTTATGTACAAGAAGATGAAATCAGCTTTGGTAAGGGTATGGTCATAGTACAGAATGTATATAAACAAAGGAACAAAACATAAAAATGAGTGTTCACGGGAGGCTATGGTATATTCATCATGCTTTAATGTTCACAGAAGTGGAAGAAAAATACCACATTCACAAGCTAAGAAAAAAAACAGAAAATAGAAGAAAGTGGGAAGAGAGACAGAGTGGAAAGGGAATTGGGATGAAATGAGTTTTTATGTGAACCCTAGGGATATCTGTAATGAGCTGGAGGGAGGCATGTTTGCCTTGCTTGGTTTACAGATAGATATGACCCTGTGATATACGCAGTGGGGCTATTTAACCACTCCCACACACATCCACATAATACTGGACTAGTAAAAAACCCTGGGAAGTCATGTCAATGAAGACAGATCCTCCAAGAAAGAGATTTTGCAACAGTGTAATGGAGGCTGCCTTGGCATTGAAACTGTCAGAGTTGAGGGTCTTTTTCCCTAGGTTGTCCACTGATGTGCTCCAGCTTGGCTGGAGCACATCAGCACACCTGTGCTTTCCCCACAGGTGCTCCTCATCAGTTGAAGACCAGAGCTGCTTAAGAGGAGTGGTGGTTTGACCCACTCTGCCTGAGTGTTAGTTATGAATCAGTAACTAGCCTCCTGAGTGCCTATTTCATGTTTCTCCAAGTGAATATCATTGTTGTTTCCTTGTTTATTTCTCGTTGCTCCGTCAACTTAATTCCTCGTTCTTTTCCTGTGTGCTCATTTCGTCGACCATCTCAGTAACCTTTCCCTGTTAAAAAGTTGGGCAGTTCTCAAAAATATGGTACAAGGAAATAAATATACCTGTAACAAGAAAAACATGACTATACCTCTAGATTAAATGGTTGTGACAACATATATTATGAATAAGATGTATATGATGAACTACATGTTTCAATGTATAGAAAGCCAAACAATACTTTTACCCCATTTCACTGTCTTTCATAAAAGTCCTCTATAAAACTGTGACATTTACCTGAGTACAAATCACATAAAATCTTGCAAACAAGAAACAGTTGTTTCACTTTCTCGTGTATCTTAAGGTTTATGCCATTATTCTGGGTTTGGTCGGGCATTGGGAAAGTCCAAATCCTTAAGGTCCAACACTGCAGTGAAACGTCATACACATCCCCACCGTGTCTGATGCTCTATAACTAAGGGCTGGATTTTTTAGTCGACCTTGTCATTCCATGTGCTTTGGGGAGGAAAATGCACAGAAGATGGAGTGCTCTAATTTGTACTTATTTTAATGTGTTAAGAAGTCTCGGAAAACCTCATTGTCCACAACAAAACACAGCCTCACATCACTTGCAATAAAAATGTCTGTTGTTATTGCTGCACCTCTGGCACATGAGTGTGGTAGCTGAGGTGCAATAGCATTTTTTAACAGCATCTGTCCTTCCAGTATTGTCTTTGTTGGTGCTGCTGATGTAAGCAGAGTTCTATGATGGTTAAACATGTTGCAAGGTTGTTGGGTTTTTTTGTTTTTGTTTTTTTGCACCAGCACTTGCATATTGTCTGTGTCGTTCTTGCCTTGCTATGTCTAATTTCAACTAGAAACCCAACAAGTTGTAGAACTTATTTAATAAAAAACTGTTCAAGGCATGTCATTTTCCAAATTTCCTTGGTAAGACCTCAGTAACCGCAATGAGAAATATCAGGATGTTTTAATACTGCAAGATTTCATCAGCCATTGTAATATCTTACAACGGCTGATTGAAATAGGCAACAGACATGGAAATAACCCCACCACCTCAGCCCTAACTGCACCAACACTGCAAGGCTGGGTGGATAAAGACAATATACAGATAACTGGAAGAATAATTCACTATTTTCTGTATACCACAAAACTAACTTTAGTACATAAAAAATATTTTTAAATCCCAAAAGTAAAACTCCCAGAAGCTTTTGTCACACTCAGCCCAAAAGCAAGCAATTTATTGCATGTTGTGGTAAACTGTGATCACGCTGTCTCTTTTGGGGCTTAAGTGATGCCTCCCTCTGTTGTCTAACAGGAATGCTTATCTCAAGAAAGAACAGCAAGGAAGTATAAAGAACATGCAGATGTGTTTTGTGTGCTTTTTTGGACAATATTTACAAATGTAATTTCAAATTATGTAAGAATAAACACACACCATATAAGGGAAACATATCATGTAGAATATCCTGTATGTAACTGGCAAATAAAATTGTTTATTCCATTCTATTCTAAATGTGCTATAGCTATTTTAAATTAGTCCAACAATTTACAAGTTGAGCATAAACTCCAGGGTAGATCCGGGAATTATAAAGAGGATAAAGAATAATATCAAGATTAAGATTTCAGTCTTTTAGATTCTAAACTTTACATGAAAAAAGAAAAATAATATCATTCTTAGCTACCAAAAATTGGTTGGGGATGACTGAATTAGACAAACAGAATGTTTGATGCTACCTACATTTTAAAAAAAAATAATTTTTTTTTAATAAATTGTCCTACTTATGTTAATAATGACATTGACCCAAAAGGGTTTTCACTATAGTATACAGTTCATAGAAGGGCATAAGTTTAATTTTCCAATATTTACAAAATGAGTTTAGAGCAAGTGACACCTTGTGTTTGATTTACACATTAAGTAAAAAATATTATAAATCTGTTGACCCCCGATGGTTGTTTCAGCCTCAAGGAGTGCCACTATTCAATAAAGATGATAAGTTATGTAGTGTATTAGGTGCAGTTATTTTAATAACTAAGTCTGTAAAACTTAGCATATTTCTTTCTTTTTAGCATTTGAAATTGTCCAGCATGGCAAGTCTCATTGCCAGATGGAATCGCCTTTGATAAGAATGAAAAAAAAAATATATATAAATTATGTGTAGGATGATGAATGTGTACCCAATTTAGATGATTATTGAATATTTCCCTTGAAAACTCACTGGAGAACAGTCAGCTTTTGATTAATCCAAAAACAGCAACAGCAGTCTTTGTATAGGATATTATAACTGAGAAACTTGTCTGTTCCTAAGTAATTTTCACTCTCCTTTTTCTCTCTTTTAACTTATCACATTCTTGTCTGTATAAACCAGTGTATGTCAATCAGAAAAAATGAACACACTGCTTGGGGGAATTTAATGAAATGATTTTAAAAAAAATCAACAGTTTGAAATAGTGCAGAATAAAGCTAAACTACTAAAAACCTCTGAAAAATTATTTTGGGGTATTTCAGGGTCCTTGGCTCTCTTAATATACATACTGCATTTGTAATTGCTGTGCTTTTAGAGAACAGAGATTATGAACAGTCTTGAAAAGATCTCACAAATAACTTCTGACAGCTACACTATTACTAATTATAATGCCGTTCTGCATCTAGACTCCCCTACCAGGGAGTTCCTCACACCAACATTTACTCCACTGAAGCCAACCAGGACTATGACTTATGAAGCAAATTGTTTGGGAATATTGGAAATCCTAACGCAATAAACTCTTTGCCTAATCTACAGCCTGTTAGCTCACTTTCACTCCCATGTACCATCTCAAACATCTGTTCTGTAACATGATGTTGAAGAATACCAGAAGAAGGGACATCATCTATCAATCTAAATATCTGGTTTATCCAAAACCGATCTCAGTGAAGCATTATAGCAGTCACTTAACCTGAACATTTGTATATTGTTTTCTTACCTTTGCAATCTGGACACACCAGTTGAGCAGCAGCTGTGATCCAATGTTGTCCTTGTGCTCGTAGACATAGTCAAGCAGGCAGCCATGAGGCATCAGTTGTGTCACCAGCTGGATCGTGGGACTCAGGCAGACACCCAGCAGCCGGACAAGGTGAGGGTGCTCCATGCTGGCCATTATCAAAGCCTCCTGAAAAAAAACACAGATTTAAACTAAGGTATGTGGGGTTATGTGAGCATGGCAAGTCAAAACTTATTTTAAAAAAACTTACAAATTAAACAACTGATGTTCAGCAACAAAAAAAATACAAAATAAAAACATCTAAAAATCTAAAGTGAATAAAAACATTGTTGGGTTAAATTTAGTAGAAACAGTATGTTACAAATATACTTCTTGGGATCAAGCTACTAAAATGTTGTAATTCCCTTAAAAAACACATTACAAAGAACAATGTATTAAAATAAAGCTGAATCACAGCTTTTGGGTCTGCACTTACAAATAAGCAAAGACTGGATAAATGAAATCTCATACTCAACCGTGATGTAAAACACAAGTCAGTAAAAAAAAAAGAAAAAATTACAAAAGCTGTAAAAAGAAAAAAACAATCAAGGCCATTAATGTGCCGCATGTAGTTCATGTATTGCTAATATTTCAATGATTTCTATTTAGAAATTATCAGGAAGCAGATCAAGAGCAGCAGATGCAATTTTATTTGCTCACAGATTTCTTAGGTGTGCAGCCAAATTTTAAACACATTGCTATGTCTTCTTGAAATTATTACCACTTACAGATAAAACATCTCAGTGTGAATGATGCAAATTTCTTTAAGTGGCTTAAAACTACTCTTCCCTGAAGTTGAAGACGAGGCGTTTAATGTTTGAAATGGACAAAAAGCAACAAATACAAAATATGGGGAAACGCTTATTTAAATTTTCAATTCAAGTCTTGTGGGAAACAATTTGTTTATTGTGCATGGTACAAGTGTAAGCCCAGTTCAAAGGTGTTGTCTTTATGAGTTAGACGGGTTCATAAATCAAACATATAGTACCATCCTTACCAAAATATAATAAAACCCCCCGCATAACCTGGTACATTTATAAAAACACATAGATCCAACAGAAGATTGCTGTACTTTGGTACAATAACATTTATTTTGTAATTTTCTAATTCAATTAGAAAAATTTGATGGGCAAAGAGGTTTTAGTCAACATACAGAATCCTGCACAAAGGAAAATCTTGAATGAACTAAACTGGGCTAGATGTGTTTTATAAATGATTCCCAAACCACAGCACAAACTTAACACAGAAGTAAAACAATGAAAAAAAAAAATCCTTTGTCTTTTTTAAATTAAATCAAGAGGTTTCTAAAACAAATATAATGTGAAATTAATGCTTTATTGCCTTTTAAAAACTAGTAAAACTCGTTGGGCACTCTGATAATATAATATAATTTAAATAATGCTAAAATATATATAACCCAATAACTACTTCTGGGTGAGTTTACTTCTGAAAAGTAATTAAACACCGATAGTACAAGAATTGAATTGTTCCATGGATATTTTTACATTACAGATTATTTTTAGTACAGTGTGTATAAATACACACTTTAATATCTAATGTTAAATTTACTACCTTTTGAAACATTACAATGAGCTGGATAAACACAAATCTCCATAATCTCTTTTATTTTAAAGGGTTATCTTCGTCTCTCACAATTAAGGAAACTGATGAGGTTCCATCATCTTGGAATAACCTTGATATTTCAAAATCTACTTTTCTTTATTTGTTGAGAAACATCACAGTAGCAAATAATTATAGCACGGTAATAGATAATAAAGTCAATACGTTAGCTTTTGTGCATTTCCCACACTCAAACAGAAGAATAAATAAACCTTGTTCTTGAAATGTCATACTCTGTAAAGCTAGTTTTACGGCTACTGTCAAAGGACAAATGCTCAAACGTTTTGACACTCATGAAGTGTTCATCACGTCTACTATTGTAATCTATACTCCTGGAGATCACAAGACCCCTTATTCTCTTTAAGGCTGAGGTTCCTCTTGAAGTGAGCATCAACAATCGACTCAGTCAGAAAAAGTTGAATTCTATTCAGTGCAAAGATCACAGGGACCTACGACTTCAAGATATTTTGTGTTCTTCATAATAAAATAAAGATGTGGTAAATACAGGAAGGGGGGATTGCTGTAAATTATTAATACCTGCTAGAGAAATTTACCAAAACAAAAGGTTCCTTTCTAGTTGTTTACTTCACTCAGTAGATGCCTCATATAAATGTGAGAAATGCAAATCTGTAGCCTGGCACATTAAGTATGATAGAAGTAGAATATACTTCAGGATTTCGTTGTTGTTTTTTGGCTTTGTTTTATATTTTACCAAAGGCGATAATATAATTATAATTGATGGATTTATAACTGGACATACACAACATCTTAGCTTCAAGTGTTTTGAGTTAATGTGACAGCACATTAATGAAGAGATATTTATGTCAAAAAGTATACAGGACATAAGGAGTAAAGGATTAGGAAAATATGAGCTCGACAATCAGTAATATTTTCCTATGTTCCTTTTTTTAAAATTTTACCATTACAAAATGTAGGATTTGTTAAGAAAAGTCAGTGGGGTTTTTTTTATTTTTTTGCAGCTGGTTAAGCAGCAAAAGTGTGTGATAGCAATGCATATGAATATTTTATTTCTAAAGGTCCGATAATATTACTTAGAAATGCAAAACCATTATCCTTCTTTTTCTAGTTGTTTATGCCTTGGTGATAATATGGTGGTGGTAAAGTTGTATATCTAACCAGATTTAGTAAAATTCACAAATTGTAAACATTTGCTATCAGATGATCTGACCAAAAACACAACCCATCTGAGAAAACTATCTACAACAAACATCCACAATCAAATACTGTACAGATAAAACCAACTGTTTACAATCACTGTTTGAATAAGGATGTTTTTTTTAATCATTCTCTCACCTTACTGACATTTAAAAAGAAAATATTAAAAAAGAAAAAACTTTCATTAAATATCTTTACCAGAAACATTGTTTTCTTGACATAACCAAATCTTTTTTCACATAAGTGTTTTTATTTTAATTTAATAAATATAGCTTCCAATTACGTATATTGTGTGTTTTTTTGTGTTTTTTTTTTTCAATTAACATGTAAAAAGATCTCATGAGCTTAGTCATTTTGCAGGGGAATAAAGAACTGATCAAAACTTAAAAGGACACACTACAGGTTTTCATGCAGATTTATCCTGGTGTGGGGAAGACCAGCTCCCAAGCAGAAATTCGGCTTCAAAAGGAATAATACTTTCTCACACTTCTCTCTTTGTAGCAATGTTTTCTATTACTAAATTTACATGAAAATTATGAATCCACAAATTGCTGGTAACCTACTTTTTTACCATTTAAAGATGGAAGTTTGGAAACAATGTTGTTCAAGGGCAACAAGAAAAAAAAAACACATCTTCTTTAAACTGACATTATAACAAGCTCTAAATCTTGCATCCTCTGTGAGACTAACTGATTCGTTAGTTAATAAAACAGGTTTATTGTATCCACCTGAAAGGAATAGTAGATTGATCCCTCTGCACAACCAGTGTTGATTTAAAGAACCCTAAATGGCCAGACTGATATCTGTCAGATGCTTAATTAGATTGATTAGTAAAATATTAAATTCATATGGTTTCTAAATAAAGGACCAAAAATGTAACTTTATAAGTATTAACAAACTATTAAACACTATTTTAATGTTTTTTTTAAGTGATACAGAGCTGAAGATACATTATGCATTGCCTTTGATTTCTTGCTTTCAAGTGACTGATGTGAAAGTCATTCATGTACAAGCCATGTACATTGAACAGGGCAAATTTCTTCTATAGCTAAGGGGAAAAGATTTTCCTTTGTTCATTAATATATTCCTTTCACTGGCAGAGATAATCAAATGATTCCTTTTTCAGTGGTCACAGTGGTTTAATACTATGTTTATACTGCTACTAATTGTACTAATGTTGCTATTTTTTTACTCATTCTAATTACCAACACAGTAAATTGTACAGTTTTCTATATTTACTCTTCTATTAGTCCTGTATATATATAAACTTTAGCTGTGACGGGTATGGCACTCTGATATACTGGTTATCTGACAAGACCCCAAAGATTGCAGAGCATAACAGTAAACACAGGTCAGAAATTCATCAAAGCCATCATGATAAAAATACTCATTCTATCTCTCAAACACTCTTCCTTTTTGACTCTCAAACTAAGTGCAAAATATCAGTGCAAGTGGGTCGATTTTAATGTGTGAATGTGTGTGTTGATGAGAGTTATTTCATCTGCATTGCATCATCACAGCGTAATAATTTAGATTCTTTTTTTTCTTTTTTCCTTCTAAGATGAGCAAAATTGTGAATGTTTTATAAATGTCACCTTGTGCACTGTGATGGAAGCGTCTTTTGTGAAGTGCGTGTCTGTCTGTATAGGTACGGCTCTAAGGGCCCCTTACTGAGACTTATGGGGGTTCATCTTTTATGGTTTTAGGAGGTTCAGAGATATTTTGACTTGTGTTTGTATCAGAAAACCTCAGGACTGCTGTCATGATTTTAATTTATGGACACTTAGTAAAGAGGGTGTTTGCTGGGAACTGAGAATTAACTAATCGAGTTTGGTTCTTCATAGAACGTTATAGACCATTTAGTCCACAGCATGGTCTTGTTTGGCTGCAATGAAAAGGACTTTTAGCGGTGGCAACATTTCAAATCAAATCAAATCAAAAATACTTTATTTATCCCAAAGGGAAATTAAATGTTGTAGAAGTAACTCATTTAACTAAGGAGTTATTATAGATGGTGAGTGCTGTGAGCTGGAAAGATATTCTGTTGTGAAACAAAGCAGAATAAGCCTTTGACTGAAGAGACTCTTGTCCAGTAACAGTCTCATGAAGAGGATGTTCAGGGTTGTGAATGATTTTCTTGATTTTATGTAAAATCTTTCTTTGCGACATCATCTCCACAGGTTCCACAGTCGTCTCTCGAACAGACCCAGCCTTCGTTTTCAGGTCGTTAAGCCTTTGTAGGTCCCTGGTTCTGATGCTGCTGCCCCAACAGATGATAGCAGAGGAGATGACACTCTCAACAACAGACTTATAGAAGATCTGCAACATCTTGCTGCAGACTCTCAAGGATTTTAGCTTCCTCAAAAAGTAAAGTCTGCTCTGTCCCTTCTTGTAGACGACTTCACTGTTGCATCTCCAGTCCTGTCTGTTTTCCAGATGAACACCGAGGTATTTATATTCCTCAACCATCTCCACGTCTTCGCCCATGATGGAAATAGGGGTTGATCTGACCCTGTTTCTCCTGAAATTTACAATCATCTCTTTTGTTTTATTTTGAAATCAATATAAACTAGTCTAAGCGATATAGTCTACTTTTGAGCTCATAGCCTTTACATGAACAATCTCTTTCGTTTCACATCATACAGTCTTGAGGGTAGAGATAATATAACCACATCTTAACCGGCTTGTTTAAGCGTTATATATACAAAGGATCAGATAGGAAAGAGTGGAACAAACAAACAATTTTCTATCATGCTTATCAGACGGAAAATAAAGAAAATATGCATATGTTTATGAGAAAAGATCCCTGAGGTTGTACAGGCCGCATTAAACTTTAGCATTGCTTTACAAAGGTACTGAACCTTTTCCCATTTTGGCAGGTTATAACAAAAAACTGTAAACTATGTCATTTCGTTTTTATGTGACAGCAAATGTAATTGCTCAATGCAAAATCAGAAAAGGTTTTGTTTACAAATACGTTATTTGGAAGAGAACAGAATAGAGCTAAATATATGGTGATCCTGGAAGAAAAGTTTTTCAGGTTACAAAAGACTTGAAACTCAGCCACAGGTTTACCTTCCTACGCAACAAGTACTCTAAATATACAATATTATGGTTTAGATCTCAAAGTTCAGGTTTAAGTCAAAACTTTTTTTTACAGGAAACAAGTAAATTATTTTTAGGGTACTTACGTCCATAAACTCCACATTTGCCTTGGGTCCAGTGGCCTCATTAAGGATTTTGATGGCCACAGGAATTTTTACAGTTTCACCTTCTGGGATCCAAATACCCTAAAGAGGAAAGGCAAGTAAAAAGAAGTTTGATTATACTTATTACAAATGTACATTGCTAACTGAAACTGTGTTAAAGAAACATGCTATAGATCTTGGAGGAACAAGAGAGCTTTTTATTAAAAATGTAAAGTTTCCCTGCCTTCCAACAGTTTCATATTCTCACTGGCAGAGTACGGAAATGTTCTGTCTGCTGTATTAATAGAGGAACTTTGCCCCTGGGAAAAGGCTGAAGAAAAATGACAGAATTTTGTTGAACAACTTAATTTTCAAGTTACATTCAACCAATTTTGCAACGAGATATGTAAAGAGCATGTGATAACAGTAACTTCTAAATTCAATCAATAATACATTTAACCTTTGTTTGACTAAAAAAAAAGACTGTATTTCAAACATATGTGGTATATCTGCCACATAGCGAAAACAAAATTTTTTAACAATTTGTTTGCAACATCCACAAATTGTTAATGACCATTCTTGAGCAGAATCAATCTTTTATTGATGTTAAAGTTTTTAAGAGCAATAATAAAATAAAAAAAATAAAATAAAAAAAACAGTAATATGGGTAGGAATTCTCTGGTTTCACAAAAAGTTCACTAAACTGCATGAAAGGGAGCAGAAACTGAGGCTCATCCCATTTATATAAGAAATGGCAGATGAATGTCAACAGGTTAGAAAACACCAATGATACAAAAGCAACTCCTCAAAAAATTTTTTTAAATGGATGATAATGAATAATAGAAAAAAATGTAAATAGAGAATGGCAGCATTTATAGTCATTGGGTTCTTAACATCTATTTAAACATCTATTAGTCCTGCATTCATAAAATCAAAATTCATACATTTTTTAAATTATAAAATGATAAAAGTATATGATATATCTTTTATACAATAAAGAATTTTTTTTAATCAAGATGACAAGACATTTTTTAAGCCAGACATTAGTGTAGTGAACTAATCATTTTAAATATGTATATGTATATGTAAGAAACAAACATTATTGTTTTAAACACGTAAAGAGGTTCCCTTTATGGTTGTATTCACTGACTTATGATATATAACCCCAATTAATTTAATCCAGACTTTCTAATTTTAGCTGTGTTTTTCCCCTTTATTCTCCTCCTGTCCAGGATTGCACTGGCAATGACCTCAGCTCCCTCTTAATTCATTGTCACCCCAGGGTTCTCTGTGTCAGTTAATAGTTCTTCTTTTTTGTTTCACGCCCTAAAGCTTTTTATCACATATTCCGTCATTAATAGTTCTGATATCCATCTCTTTCGCTCATCATAATGTGTGACTGTCTGGTATCACATGAGATACATGTGCTACATGACCTGGCACTCACATATTGTTGGTATCCAAGGCAAAATCCTTTTAAGGTTTTCAACGGTTTGATTGAATATTAATTACTTAATTAATAAAAACCATAATAGTACTTTTACCTTTTTGTTACATAATAAGTAACCAATAAAAATATAATTGTAGCTCTCTTAGGCTACATAATAAAATGTCAAAATACTACTCCTTTGACCATCAGAAATTATTTCTTAATAGACGAACTATGATTTTTGAGACAGACGTTGAAATTTTAAATGAAAGAAATAAAAAACACGAGATGATTTGAAAACACCTAAATAAGCATGATATATTTTCCAACCTGTTATTCGTTTACACAAGTACACTTAGTTTTATACTATTTCCTACTTACTTTGATATGCTCGATAACATTTCTCTATACCAGAGTTCATATCTATTTGTTTGGGGCTCTTGTTTGTCTTTGCAATGTTTTTTCATATCACAAACTACCAGTTTAAAATTATTTTCAAAATAAAAATATGTAAAAGCACATTGGAAAGCACATTTTTATTTTCTTAACCAAACCTCATCTTTTACCTTGTAAACAATTCCAAAGGCTCCAGAACCAAGGATCTTGACTTTTTTAAGTTCTGTTTCTTTAAGGATGCGAAGTTGTGCTTGATTAGGAGCTGTTCCACTGGGAGTCAGAGGTTCGACCAACTAAAAACACAAAAAAACAACGCATTGAACAAGTAATTATTGAAGTTACAAGTTTAAATTAACTCACTCTTAAAATGTCTAGCTTTAAACAGAATAGAGGAAAAAAAAGATGAACGTGCAGAACCAAGTATATTTTTGTACCATATTAAAAGAAATCAACAATCACATATTCTCTATCAAAATATATTACATTTTAGTCTGTGAAAAAAGCTTTATTAACTTAAACTGCTAAACTTAACCTGGAAACTCAATGCATCCTTAATTATACTTTTGTTGTACACAGTGTGATCAGCTTAGAAGCCTTTGTTCCTGTAACCTGAAAATAAGTAAAGGTGTGGCATGATAATTTAAGGACTCAATCCAATACCTGTTCTAATTTATATTCATATCGTGGCCCAGAATGTTCCTCATGTAGCTCTCCATCTCTATGCTGATGACAGTTGTTTTTTCATGCAACAACAAACTCCCTGATGTTTGATCATCTGCAAATGCATTTGACACAACTCAGTTTATTTCTGCTTGACACTAAAACCATAAAATGATAAATATCCATATACTGTTTTCACATTTAAGGATCAACTAGAATTTTGCAGCTTGACAATTATTTGTCTGCAGATTTTTTTTTTTTTTGCATTCCCCATTGTGTCAATCAAGAAAGCTGTAAGTTTGTGAAATTTCCTTAAATTGTATTGTCACCATATATAACAAATTTTATAGTTAACCAGTCAAAGGTTTACAAAAATTTGCCTCATTGGGTAATAAATAACGGATTTTTTAACAGTCTGTTGTGCATTATTGTGTTATTTAGAAAATAGAAATGATTTAATTTTTGATGGATAATGGTATAGTGTATTATAATAATTTTAGCTCACATAAAACAAGCCAAGTTGGGTGTAATTTAACTTCAGACAATGACATAGAAACAAACAAACAAACAAAAAAACGTACGAATATTCATTTAAAGTCAAAATCTAAATCAGGAAATACAATTTAACTCACAATACATTTTTGAATTAAAGAAATTAGTGGCTATGATGCATATGATAAAACCTGAGGAAGTTGCGGGTTTCTGTATTGTGTAAACAAGGGAGGAATTATTAGATAAAGCCATGGAAATTCAAGAAAGATAACATCCACTAATGGATAGAGGGAGAGAAAAACCCATGGCAGAAACAACAAGACATTGAAATAAGAAGCGAAAAGCTAAGTTAGTCAGGGGGTCTTAAAGCATATGTGAGGGAGCAATATGCAGAGAATTACAGAACATGTTATGAGACTAGAGAGGGAGGGCCAGCACACACAGGAAAACAGAGAAACCATAAATCAGCCAAGCTCTGGTCTATAGCTACTGTCCTTCTGGCTCATATGCTGGCATTTGATTAAAAACAACAGCCATTTTTTATTTAAATTGAATAACAAATCACCTTTAACTGTATGGAAACAGGAGAAGCATTGCACGGCAAATACAGAAAACATCCCATATACTGTTTATCTTGAAAAGTGGTCAATTCCAACAAAGAGAGAATTTAATTAAAATGTGTCCAGTGCTCTGTGCAATTTAACAAGTTTCCACCTTCTGCAACACAAAACTGTAAATAAAGCAAAACTATACTATATTTGGATGTCTACTAACCAAGGTTTAAACAGTATATATTACAATCATACAAGTGCCAATGAAAACAACCAGAACTGCAAAAAAATGTAATTTATGTTTTGTACTTCTCATTACTTTTTTCATTAACTACATTACATGCTGATACCTGACACTTGTTTTTAAAACTGAGCCACTTTTTATAACCTGATTCTTAAAAAATATATGGAATTTCATATTTAAACACCAATTAGATGCCATATGGCATAGAATAAAAACAAATTCTTTGGACACCAGAATGACAAATAAAAATGTAAAAAACTAGGAAATAGAGTAACACTTTATATAGAGGTTTTTCTGCTGATATTTATTTGGGTCCCAAGATTCTAGGAGGTACAGTTTAAGAGGGTGCACTTGCTTGCACAATATCTACTGTGTGTGTAAAAAGAACTTCACAATCCATTTACGCTATAAACATTACAGTATTGTCAAAACATTTTTTTAATTATAGTACCTTTAAATTAAATGCAGCTTTTTTTTTTCAAATCCATTGCAACTAGAGTACAATCTAGGATATGCAATGTACTTATTTTCTAACTAATATATTTTGAAGTAAAATAAAGGGACGTTTTCTGGCATGCATCCAGAAGATAAATAAAGGAATGCAAGTGATTTTGAATTATTTTAAGTGATATTTATTTCACATTTTTACTTTAACAAGCCATGTTATTATAGTAAATTATGACCTGATGTTATTTTTTTTTAATTATTTTGTTTTGTTATTTTTTTACTACATTACTGAGAGGTATTTTAATTTTGGGGTATTTGACAAGTTGAATCCCTTGATTGCAGTGCAATAAGTGCATATTAAAACTAAACACAGCAAATATCCACAATTTTTTTTTATCCATCTGTGAAGAGTTCTAAACTTTAATCCAATTTATCTGCTGGCAAAATACACATATTTTTGTACTAATGACAATCATCCTCGCACCACATCTTGTTACCATTGAGAATGCAAAATATATAACTAAAAATCTTTTTTTAATACTATTCTGTATTTAAATATTATTACTTTAATAGGCCAGGTCTCCTTATAAACATGTCAATATAGCAGTTCACAAACGTAATTATGTAAATTAAGTAATCTCTTGCTAAAGCCTTTTTGAGACACTTTAAAAATACCCGTTTATCCAGTGGAGATGAAACACTGAAGTAATAAGACCTCATTCTCGGTGTGGAAACATATGTACATTTTATAACGATGTATCCCAGTTGTTTAAAAAAAAAAGAGAGAGAAAGAGACAAGTCTCTTATTTTAATGGTATGATCTCCCATCTCCTTCTAAAATAAGTGCCCACTCCAACATACTGTGCCAAAGTCAAGAGGCATCAGAGTTTATGAAACTTTCTTAACTTCTAAAATTCCCATTACAAAACGGTGTCTCTCTCTTCCCTGCCTTTTCTAAAGGCTGTTACTATTTTCTACATCAGTGGCTGGTGTGCATTCCTTAAGTTGTCCTTTACTAAACAAGCAAATAGACTATTCTAAGTATACTATAACAGACAACAAAATAAAAGGGCAGACAAAAACGTTTTTTCCCTGTATTGATTCAGCTTTTCTTAATAAGCAATGAAAATTGAAATATGTAGACCACACTTAAATTAAATTAAATTTAACAATAAATTAAAGTACAGGGGGTGGACAATGAAACTGAAACATCTGTCATTTTAATGTGGGAGGTTTCATGGTTAAATTGGACCAGCCTAGTGGCTAATCTTAATTAATTGCACATTTCACCAGTAAGAGCAGAGTGTGAAGGTCCAATTAGCAGGGTAAGAGCACTTTGCTTACTTTAATGTAAGTATTTTTAACTCTTAACTTTAGTTATAAAAACATGCATAAACCCTTTTACTTTCTGTTATACCTCAGTTTCCAGAAATCTCCGAAGGGCCCTCTTCTTCTTAATATTCTTCCTCCGCACAGACACAGCTACGCTCAATACCATGATCACCACCATGAAGAGGCCACCAACAACTCCAGCAGCAATCAGAGGGGTTCTAAAGACAACAAGATAGGGTGCAAAAAAGTTAGTAGATGAAGAGCTGATTAGAGTAGATTAAGGAAAGGAACTATTTTTTAGCATTACATAGGGAAACACAATTTGAACATACAGGATCTTTCCAAAGCACATGTCTGTAAAAGTAATCCATTGTTTAATAAAATCTAGAATGATAAAAGAAACTTTATTTTGACTTATTTTATTAAAATGTCCTTAAACAAGTTGAGTAAATATTGAGTAAATAGAAATTACTATTAAAATTCATTTTTCAATCTTTTCAATCTTATGGTGGGTCTAAAGGTTACAACGTAATTTTTCTATTATCTATAGATCTATTGTAATTGCATCATTAATGGACGTAAATATTTTTTGATTAAAATGATAAATAAAATGAAGGCCAAGTGGCAACTTCTTCTTACGAAAATTATAGAATTTCATAGATTGAAAATTGCATATCGTGTGATTTAGCATTTCAGCTCATTTTTACAGCTTCAAATACATTCTTATCACAGCATCAGAGACTGAAGTTTGTCATAAGATTGATAAAAACATATTTCTAATCAAAGGGGTGCTGCCCACTTTACCATCCTATTGTTAATAATTAATTTTAATATAGCAATCAAAACTTATTTTCATTAATTTAACCATCTATCTACTTCAATTTTAAGATGACAGTTTAAATCTTACTTTTGACTTAGTCAAAGTTATGGATTCCCTATTAAGAACTTGCAATTTACATTATTTCTAAAAAGTGTTTTGAAGGTTTAAGACATGAAAAGATTCTCCATAAAGTACCTAAAAATGTATTCACAGCCCTTGATCTTTTTTCAGATATTTGAATATTATATTCACAAACTACTGGAATCAAATTGTATGTGGCATACCGACATAATATTGAGCATAATAGTTGGGTAGAAGCAAAGTAAGTCTTTCATTTGCAAAAAAAAAAAATCAGAGGGATAAGGTAACTTCTACTTTCATCTCACTAATTTATTGAAGCTCAGCTTATGTTTAGTTTCATTGTCCTGCTAGAAAGTGAACCTTCATCAAAATCTCAAGTCTTTTGCAATTGCTTACCTGTAGCACAACTCATCTTTTCCTACAAACACATCCTCTGAGCATGTTTCATACAATTCTTTGCATTATACCAACTAATGTATTTGTCTGTGATAGTGTGTTAATGAATACAAAAATAAATGAATTGGATAATTTTGAATTGCCTAATGGGATAATACCATGTGAGCCATTACAAATAGACATATATGAGATTTTATTTTTCATTACTAAATAATTTCAAAAGATAATTCTCTCCTAAGCAGGCAGGCAGACAATCCCCGGACAATAAGTGAGTTAATACTATCAAGGAATCAAGGAATTTTATTTGTCATCACATCACATGTGGTACATGAGGTGGGGCGAAATTCTAACCCCCCGTTCCAGTTTACACCCTGATAGCAATTTTGAATAATATAATACTAGGATGAACAGTGGCTGTAGTGGGTTTGTGTAATCACACCTCTCTATTAAGTCACGTTAAGCTTTGCTAAAAAACCCTGCAACAGGTAGAAGATTTGTGTAATAGCTCAGTCACAGCAATGGCAAAGATACAGCTGCATGTGAACAGGAGCTCTTAAGGATCATGTTAGAGCTGATCAGTTTACTAGGTTCACCTCTTTCCTTCTACTGGCACTGTCTCGAATGCTAAATAAAACATAAATAAAAGTGCATTGCAAATGGATTCATACCCCTAGATTTTTGTAACTTCAATACAGACATGCTTTAAAAGCTTAATTTGTATTTATTTAGTAGGATAAGAACCACGGCAAAAACACCATTTTAAAGCTTTAGTCAATAAGTTGTAAATTAATATCTAAAACTGTAAAAATAGTATGGAGAACAGTAAGGTTCATAATCAGACAAAAGCATCATGCTAACTATGAAGATGTCCAGATGTCCAATTACTTGGTAGATGGTAGACGCTGTTGATAGGGCCAGTATTAATGTTGTACTCCACAAATCTGAACCCAATGAGAGAATGGGAAAACAAATGTTTAAAGAAACAAATCTGTGGGAGGTGTTCTGGGTCAAAATTCTACTTTTCCTTTCATGAGAAAATTCTAACTGGTGAAAATCATCATCGCACATCCTCTTTAAAATCTTAATCAGCAACATGGTGAGAGTATGGCTTGTTTCAGCAGGTCAGAAAAGACAATACATATTGATGATATTTATGAATTGACTTTTTCGATGCGTTTCTACCAACTAAATAATGTTTGAGCTTTTATATATAGACACATTATCAAAACAAATCTCTATCCATTCAAAACTGTAAAAGCAATACCTTCAGACTAGCAAATGCAATTAAAATGAAATATGTTTCAAAACAGTATTAACACTGGAGTGATTGTAGCTTCTTTTTTTATCCACCTTTCAATTATGTAGTAGTTTGTTCTAGACTGGTAGTAAAAGCTCAACAAATTATTATGATGTAGCTGTAATGTGTCAAAATGTACTGATGTTCAGGGGGTACAAATATATTTTTTTAAACTCCTTACATTTAGATTTTAATCACCTAACTAAGTCACCTTTTTTCCTTATAACAGTTGGAGAATAGTTAGCACCCATTTATATTTTGCATAGCTACAATATAATTTGTTGTGGTAGAAATTATCAATCAAAAATAAAAAAATGGTCGATTACCTGTCAATGTTTTATTCTCTTAATATCTCCCTGTAAACAGCAATGGCCCCCATTGCCGATCTGACACAAGGACTATGTGGCTCATGGCAATCCATTAATCAGAGACTTTCCTTTCTGGTGTTATTTTTTGCAACCATTTGTGCTGCTTTGTGGTGATGTTTTAATGCCAGAATGTAAGAGCACCCTTTTGAAAATAGCTTCATACCTGTCCATCCAGCCAATGCAGTCTTGTAGTCTTGGTCCAATGCACCTTTACAAGACACAGACAAACAATGTGCACAATGCTCAACCATAAAATAGGCACACATAGATAAGTAATATACAACCATTACCTAGAGAGAAAATAATTTAAGATTAAAGAAAGACTATTGCTAAGGTCAAGATGATAAATAAGATGGATGCTTAAATCTTGCTTGGTTTAATGTTTTCTAAATTTCTTTAATTGTAAGCTGAGACATGGAACTAATAATGTAATGCATATCTGTCTTCTGATGGGTAATTTGGGACATTTCTTCAGCTATGTTGCATTTAACTATAACAATTCTGAAATGTGCTGCCTGCGCTTGGGGTTCTGACTGTTTTAAAAAAACTGTATTTCCCTCTCAGTGCATCTCAGTTATTTCATTTTCCCTCCCCTCAGCTTGTTTTTTCTTAAAGAAACCTATCTACATGTGAGAACGTACGTGTTACAGAGTGGGACTAGTGTTTTCCATTTATCACTAAATTGTTATGCTCAAGCAAGCTGGAGGCTGTCACTCAAGAGAGGAAAAATAACACAGAGAGGCTGTGACATAACCCCCCTGTGGAGTTAAATACAAAATGATGTCTTCCCAAACCCGGTTGAATATTACGTTGAGCAGTAAGTGGCTTGAGAGCAGTGGAGAGTGGCAAGTTACTACATTGAACCCCCCACTATAATGTGTTTTTGCTTATTCCTTATTTTCCGCTTCTTGCCTTTATTTTATCTCATTTCTATGAACTGATGTTTGGATTATACTTTTCTGTGTGCATAATTTGGGCTGTAGGGGCTCCATGAATATGTACCTGTGAGCATCTAGTCATTTACAAGTCTAGTCATGAATGAAGAACAAAAACAAAAACAAAACGAAACAAGATTTAGTACCTTGCAAACCTAGTTCATCGGTTGCACTTTTGTAAACAGTCCACATTATCAATTTTGGTATTAAACATCTGCAATAGATAGAAAGTTGATCTTAAATGTGTCTACCGCCCACAGTTTCAAAACTTTATTTCGTACCTAGGATTACAGATAATGTATTTAATCCAAGTCGAAATTACACTTTAAATAATATAAAAAAATTAAAAAGTAATGACACTATCTTAGATTTATAAATTGTTAAAATGTTTTGTAAGTTTTACATTTTATAATCAAAAATAGTTATCCGAATAAAATGAGTTCTAGTTGTTGTAATATGATTTTAATTTTGTCTGAAAATTGCTTCATTTACCTAAAGACATAGTTTATATAAAAGTTAAACATGATTAAAAACATTTTATTGTACAAAGGTATGTCAGGTACAGGATAGTTTAAAGTAGGGATACGGTGTAATATACACCATGGTAGCACAGTAAAACCAGTCACCAATGAAGGGGTAACAGGTCATTACAAAAACAAGAAGCTTCACCAAAAATAATAACAAGATTAGACCGACTGCCAAGATGCAAACAGCAACACTAAAAGAGCAGAAGGAATTTCTAACAAGTATCTCGACATGGTTTAAATGTCACAAAACCTTATAGGAGAAAAGTGTTATATTTTCTTGAACTTTTGGCGCTGATTGAATAATTGTGGTTAAACCATCATGCTCTCACGATTAAATGTTTCTCTATGGATGGGTGGGGTTTTTGTCAAGGTGGACATAGTTGTTTACATTTCCAAACACCAGTCAATGAGGGCACAAAACCTTTGGCCATTAGCAAGCATTGAATTCACATGTGTATAAAATCCATGAAAGAACAATAACACGAGAGGAAAACTTTAAATGACGTAGACAGTACTCTAGATTTTTCCAAATATTGCAGCAATTGGTTCCTTAAAGTAGAAAATAAAAGTACTGTGTGGGTGAAAAAAATTTTAAGATAGGAACTTGTAACAAGTACAGTAAAACAGATTTTATTGTGTGTATCACCAAGTGTTATTTTAAAAGCAGCCATTAATAGTGGTAAAGTAAACAGAATAGATAATTAAATTGATTTCATTACACAAAAAGACCTTAAAATAAAAAAGAAGAAGTCTTGTTATACCGTCTTAAAAGGTCAGCCAAGATGATATTTACTCAAGAGGTACTTGGAAGACATTTGATGACAACTGCTCATTCTTTTGCTAATATATACAGTATAAACATATACATACTGTATATATATATATATATATATATATATATATATATATATATATATATATATATATACATATATATACAGAGAGAGAGAAAGAAAGAATCTTTTGATTTGCTTTCATTTCTTCTTGATAAATGGAACAAATTGAGATGTATTCGAAACAACTAGGATGCGATGTGGAAAGGCCATTTAATCTCAGAACTGTGGTGTGTCCTCAAAAAAGACCGCTCTTACCCTTGGGTGCAGTTGGCATTGCAGGGATGGCATTCGTTGTTTACTTCAGCATACTTGAAAATGAAGCTGTTGGCTCCTTGCAGGCCATCAGGACACTTTTCTACACAGTTCGGACCGTCCTTGAAATGAAGGCATTTCACACAATGTTCTGGGCCCTGTGGGTAACAGCGAAAAATAAAAAAGGAAAAACATTAATGTTTTAGATGTTTATTTCTGAAAAAAAAAATATAATTTTGAAAGAATTCAAGCAAAAACAAATCCCAGCATCGTAGTTGTAATTTCCCTGTGAAAAAAACAATTGGTTTTCTATTTGATCTTTTGAGGTTTGTAGCTAGAGACACCCATTAAAGCTACTTCAAAAACTATTGAACTAAAATAACTTTAAACCTTTACACAGAAAACTTATGCAGGTAAATGTAATATGACCGGTTTAAATTAAGGGGGGAAATGTTTTAACCTTTCTTTTTATAAATAGGGTTAGTTTTATGTGTTTGCAAAGGCCTATATTAACAACAATATATGCATTTAAAAGCATTGAAATGTGAACTATATCAAAGGTTTTCCCTCACTGTGATTATTTTACATTAGTTTACATTATCTATATCAGGTGGTGTAGTAGTAGACAGTAAGTAGCTCATGGTTTAAAGGGGAACTATTATGTACTTTTCAGACATATAATGACATTTCATAGACAATAAAGAAACTGTACT
>JAVLVB010001001.1:110389-135695 GCA_032876305.1 Orestias chungarensis
TTTTTTGCATTGCATTGCATTGCACTGTAAGGAGTGGTCCTCCAATCTCATTGCACAATGTGTATAATGACAATAAAAGGCCTTCTATTCCATTCTACCTTGCATCATAGCTGTAGCTGACTCCTTAAACCTTCAAATGTGCAAATATGCAACTCACTGTGATGAAACAATACAGATCCTTTTTTTCACAAGTATAAATTATTAAAAGATTACATTTTGTGTCCAAATATTTTCTCCTTCCTAATGCCATTTAGAAAAATATTAGTTTGAAGGCAGCTGCATGCTTTGTTAAAAGTTTTTTTTATTGTTTAAGAAAGCAACACTGGTTTCCCAGCACCTTCCTATTCATAGTAGAAATATATTCTGGTTCCTGCAGTATTACCGACCATATTTTATTCTATTTTTAACTGTATATGGATAATGGTTTAATTTTGTACGCAGATTCTATTAGATATAGGACAGTAACTAAATAACATCCAATAGTGTTCTTGTTTAAAGCGGTCTCAAAACAGACAGAGGTGGAAATGTAAGGAGTCCCTCTACAGCTCTGGAGTGAGCTCCATGAAGTTCTCAATTATATTGTGTGTAGCTCAGTTTAATGAGCACTATCATACCAATGTGTTCATACTGGGTAGAATAGGCATCTGTGGCCATTATAACTAATGAGAAGTGGGAAGGCTTCACATTGTAAATACAACTTTGAGAATCAGACACTGAACCAATCACGTGGATGTGAGATAATTAGTGTTTAAGATTGCTAAATATATTATACTTAAATTCAAGATTATTTTTTTTTCCCCCAACAGGATTTATTGCTTTTGAGTGTACAGTGCCTTAATAAAGCATACATTTAAAGTAGAAAACAATGCTACTTATTATAAAAATTTAAAAATGCACATTTGTATTCGGACCTGCTCATCCAATGCCTATTAGAGCCACTCTCAATTCATTTGCAGCTTAATGAAATTTGAGATTAATTGTCTGCCCTTTTTCACTGAAAAGCTAAAGCCCAGTCAGAATGTATAAATAAAGTCTGAAAAGCAACTCCCCCCACAGTTTCTTAAAATGATTAATGTCTAAACTTTGATTAGGCCCGTCTGACAAATGGATTTGCATCGACAAAAAATATTCTGTTGTATCTTCAAATTCATTTCTGAGGGTTCATTCCTTCCAGCAAGGTGAAGCTACATTCAAATTGTAAGACTATAGAAGTCAGTATGTTCTGTCCAGAATGCCTTTTGACTGTCACCACTCTTGAAAACATGGATGGAGTGCTACCATGTTACCACCTCACGTACTATTTTTTGTATAAGCTAAAAACAGAACACCAGAACACCCTTTTACACATATTTTCAGGATACTTTGCATGTCTCATGGCAAACTGGAAAGTTTATTATAGGTTTCTCTCAACAATAGCTTTGCAATTGTAAGGGCTAAATATAATGTTAAGAGAGCATTACACTAGTGAAAATGTAGACATAACCTCACTCCTTAGCATTGGATCTCTGTGGCTCCTCCAGAGTTACCATGCAGCTTTTGATTATTCGATGTATTTTTCCATTGCCTAACATCAGTTATATACCGTGGGTGTTGTGTGGATAAAAAACATAAAATAAAAATAGGTAGTGCACACTAATAGGTGAAGGAAAGCAGAGAGGGTGGACATGGATGTATTACAACCAAGTAGAGGACCGAGACAGTCTGAGAAGTTTAATAAGGAGGAAAGAGAGAATGGGGGGGGGGGGGAAGAGGCAAGACCATAAAGCAGCACAAGCAGAGCAAGCAGATAATAACCATTGCTCACAGCACACACAATGACCATAACAATTCGACTAGAATAGGATCTATGGAGCTAATATAGGCGCGGGAGGGGATAGGAAAGGGAAGGAAAAGCAGTGATGAATATATAGACAGGCCGAGTAACGTCAGCAGGCAAAATAATAACTTCTGACCAACACACACACACACATATAGTCACAGAATAGGAATCCAAACATCAACTATACATTTGAAACAAAAATGAGCATTTCACATAAATTAGCAATGTGTAAGTTCCTTTTATTTGCATACATTATCACATGCCTAGTATGGAAAATATGCCTTTTAAATGAACAAAGACTTGTATTACTCTATCAAAGCTCCCCAAAGAGATACATACTACTAGGAATATTAACTACTTTGTATAAATGTATGCTTGTAAATTGCTTAAGAAGTATTTTATAAGGATCACTTATGATTGATGAATAACTTAATCAGAAATATGTGGTTTTACAGCCTGTATTTGCAAAAGAAGATGTAATCAATCTGGTAAATGTATGTAAATCAAAAGTGTTAGGTGTTTAGGTTTTCAGATGTAGCCTGGGATTTTCAGTGCATGTCATCACCAATGAGACGGAGAGAGTGAGTGTGTGTGTGAATGTACAATAGCCCCCTCATACCAGTTAGTCAAATCATGTTAAAAACATTTAAGTGCCCCTTTCCAACTTTAAATTGGTCTTGCTGTGCAAACAAAAATAACAAAAAAACAGGCGTCTTTGAATGAGGCTTCCATTTGGATGTGAACATGAGTTTTTACTCATTATCTTTATTCTATGATTTGTTTTAAGATTGACCAACAGTCTCTGCTGACAGAAATGAACACACATGTATAGTCTGAGCTAAAATAATTGATAGTTTTAAATGACAAGTATATTGAAAGATAAATTTTTCCTCACATCTTTAGAAACACTTTACTCTTTTCGGTTGTTTTTCTATTTAATGAAACCTGACATTTTTTCTCAATCATCTTTGGGATAAAAAATAGTAGTTCATGGTAGAATACAGTAAATCTTATTTTATTAAGTTGTTCAAATCATGCCACAGTAAATTCAAACTTCTGAATCAGGAGCTATGTAATAAATACTGTAATAAAAAAAGTAACACTATTTTTTCCCATTCTATTCTTAGCTTTAATGTGCTCACAAACTTGAAAATAATTTAAATAAAATAAGGGGGAAAAATGCAAATGTAATCTATAAAAAGTATTCATACTCATTATCATTAACCATACCATATATTTATGAAGTGTTTGGAAAAGAGCCTTTTCAGAATTATTACCTGAAAACATGTTGCTTGTATTTTTTTTTATATGAATGCACGACACAAACATTAAAGTAAAGTAGGGTCGATACTATTTAATGTTTAAAAATGGAATAAGAATAGCAAAGGAGAAGGAGACAATCAGATAATCATCCAGAAAGCCCGAAGCAACTATGAAGAACCTAGTCTATTCAGCACTCAACAAATCGAACCCTTATGCCAAGGCTATAAAAATATATATATATATAAATAATTTACTTATTTTTTCCCACAACCTATGTTTGGGACATAAAATACATGTAAAAGAAGGTGCTCTGAGATAACTGACATTCCAAAATAATGTTTGCTGGAACTGCTTAAATGAAACTTATTTGCAAAGAAAATTTGACAAAATACACAAATTGATATTATATATGTGCCGTTTTTGCCCAAACAACCTGAAGCTGCTGCGCATATATTTTCCATTAATGCCTGAATGGTTCATTATATAGAATCCCAAATAAGGCACATTGAATTTAGCTGCTTTAACATGAAAAAATGTAATAAAATTCAAGGGTTATGAATGATTTTGTGAGGCGCCGTCTAAAAGTGCTTGATCTACAGTGACTTTTTCGCTGTTTTAGTACTACTGCAGATCAACCCACACATATTGAACCATGCAAATATGGTACTGGCATTTTGATAAAATGCAAAAGAGGCAAAGAAAACCAAGAACAACCTTAAAAGCAATCAGGCTTTTTATGGATGAAACAAGTAAATGTCAAGGATTCCTCCATCACTAGTAAAAGCAACAGTGGTTCTCTTCATGCATATTATATATAGGCCATATAGCCAATCAAATAACTGTATCTAAACTTTATTGTAATTGCAAAGGCCTCTATAGATATATTGCTGTAATCCATTCGTGCACAAGGTTTAACAGGGTTGCCTTTTACTTTGGCCCATTCTTCCTAAAAGGGTTAGTGTACCTAATTTAGATTTTTAGACTACCTTGGTCACACACATTTTTAAACTTCCTCGTATATTTTCACAGATTTTTGTAACTAGTTCCTACTACCATGTGCATGGGAACATTATCCAGACAAATTGATGCTAAGGCTTTAACATCCTGGCAGATGTTTTAAGATGTTGCTTATATTTTACCTCACACTGTTATTTTGTCATGATCTACTTTTGAACCACACCTTCTATTTGGTTGTTTTGAGGTTTGTAGCTAGAGGCATCCATAAAAATCACTTCAAATATTATTGAATTATAACAGCCTAAAGCCAATGGGTGTTCGTAAGGAAAACGTATGCAGATAAACTTAATATAACCAGTTTAAAACGAAAATATTTGTACCATGTTGTTATAAATATGGCTAGGTTTATTTGTTTTTCAGAAGCCTATATTACACAACAATATATGCAATTTATAGCACTTAAATGTGACTTATATATAAAAAAAAAAGGTTTTCGGTCACTGTGATTATCTTACATTAGTTTACATTATCAAATCGGCTGTTCTGATAACATTGAACCCCATTAATTTATAACCAGGTTTCTAAAACCTTTGTTCTATTAGTTTTTACGTTGAAAATGTTTGTCTGTTTGGATCCATTTAGAAAAAAATAGTCACTTACAACATGTTTTTTATGTGAGCAGGTTGTATTATATAGCTTTAGTATAAACATATTTGTGCTTAAAACATTACCAATAACTAAGGGATTGAGTAAAGAATTGTGAATTTGGCATTTGTAATGCTATTTTAATTCTTCTGCTATATACTTTCTCATCATGCCTTGCATCTGTAAAGAAAAAAATACACATACAATACATATCTTTCGTACTAAATAATAGTACCAAACAGTATTAGTGTTTCATGATCAGATAACAACAGTGTATACAAACATCTCTGTTCCCTACTTTTATAACGACCAGCCATCTATGAAATGAAATGATTGCTTTAATGTTGCGGTGTATTCTTAGCGGTTAGAGGGAGCTTACCGGGCCGTGACAGGTTAAAAAGTCATTGTCTGCTTTCTCACACTGGGCATCGCACTCCACACACGTTGAGCCATTGGCATACTCTCGAATATCCCTAAGAAACGGAAAAAGATAGGTGGTGTGTTAATAAAATTTTTTAGAACTGATGACATAGTGGCAATTAGCTGATTTTGTTTTAAAGAGTGTCTATAACTTCTACATTTAACTTTAAAGGAAAACATGTTTATTGATCAGTTGGATTGCTATACGGAAAACAATGCTGTATACCGCTATATTCACTTAGAGAGGCTAATTTACAACTGAACACATTTTCTGAAAAAATAAAATAAAAATTGTTTTAATCAATTTTTTCCCAAATTAATCCAGAATGAAAGTGACAGGCTTGGAATGAATAAATCATGAGGTCGACACAGTCTGGAGGTGCAGGATGTGGGGGGAAGGGTAACGTTTTCAAAAAGTCAATTAAAATGGTATTATTCAATTTCTGCATTCTACGTGTATTGGTGGAGCAGTACGGTGGTTCAAAAAGTCAAATCATTTGACCACACTAGAACTGAGTAGGCACTTTGTCTTTGTTAATTCAGAAAAGCAGAAAATAAAACTGGTGTTTTTGTCTCTTGCTCCGTGATAGAAAAACAACAGTAGAAGGGAAAAAAAATCTCATTCCATTGGGAATAATGTATAATTAATATTAATCATGCTTCTTCTGGCCTTCATAAAACCTTTAAACAGGCTGGGAAGGTAAAAACATTTTTTGTATGCTTGGTGGTTAAACTAATAAAGGAACTGGAAGGTATAATCAGCTCCTATAGGAGTTTTTGGGCGGAAAAATGCGCGAATGTATTCTGCTTTCAGTTTTGGTTTCTCAGACAAATCTACATAAATAACAAAAATGTCCTAATTTTTTTTTGTGATTATAAAATTTGCTCTAAAGTGGGTGGATAAAGGGATGGAGACCTCAGGAATCAAACCGATTCTTCTGATCTGTGAGTTAGACATTTTAGTTGAAGAATCTCTGTTTTTAGGCAGTCCTTTAAAGAAATATGGAAACAAGTTTGTTTGAAAGAGAAAACAAAATGTGAAAAAAAGTGATAAAATATGATTATGCTAATTTGAATGAAGTCCCTATTAAGTTGTTACAAAAGGAAACACTCACAAAAAACTAATTCTACAAAAATTAAATCTGAAAACAATCATGCTTGTTAATAACACATCAGATAGGAAATACAAGGCAAGATAAGCACATCAAAACACAAACTAATGTAAGACTGAAATATAGTGTGGATTAAAAGATAGCTGGTACACAGAAACAAGTAAGGGGTTGATTTTGTATTGATGGTTGCTTTGGATGATAAACGGGCCAGGGACACTGACTCTGAGACTGGCACAGATGTGTAGGCAGACAGGTAGGCAGGGCGTGGCCCCGTGCGCAAGCATTGACTGTGACACGCAGTGACACGCCTAGCCCTCCTGCCCAAACAGGATATCAAGGTTCTTGCTCCTCTTTCAAAGCGGTCTCCAGAACTTTAGTGGTCAAGTAATGTAAATCTCAGATTCAAAAGGAGCCTTCTTCTAATTCTCAGTTAACCAAGAAAATTCTGTAAATGAAAAATACCTGAAATGTCATTAAAAACTCTCCCCAGGGTGCCTGATTTCTTACTTTTTGAAGTAAAGAAAGATAAGATCAAGGGACTCATAATGCTACAAGTCTCTGTAGGGGTGCCCTTTGTACCCAACGCTTTTTACTTCTTCCAGCTTCTAAAACAATCTGGTAAAAACAGGAACAATTTAATAAAACTGAAAAAGACTCAGATTAAACACTTAAGGGTTTTCTTGCAAACTTTTCAGGGGGATTGTGTGCAAGTTCATCTCTAAGAAAAAAAGAAAGTTAAAATAGTATTGCATTTATTTCAAGAAATTAGCATTATCATATTGATTTATGTATTTATATATGAGTTTGTTCTTTTTTCAGATTATTTTTAAGGTTATGACTATTATACCCATCTGTTTTCTTTGTGTTTTTTTCTTCTTTTTTGGGGGGGGAGGGTAGGTCAAGCAAATTTACTGGCTAATCAATTTCAATCATACCATGGTGCTGCTATTGGCAATAAAGAAAATCAAACCATCACCTCTCTAATGCTTTTTAGCAGGGGGAAGTATGAGGATCCTAACACATCCTGACTGTACAAACTGTGCAAATGATGAAACACAGCAAACAAACAGCAGCAGAAGACATAGCTTCCCAAATCTTCACTGACTTTAAAAACTTCACACAGGACAGCAAGCAACATTGAGTTTTTCCCTCTTCACTATTATGCCTCAATATGAGACCTTGATTTCAATATAATATGCATAAAAGGATATGCAACATTTTAGTAATTGTCCCCCCTCAAACCAATGAAAGTGCTTTTGCTGCTGCCTCTATTTCAGGACTGACTTCACGAAACATAAACTACAGTTATTACCTATTGACCTGTATATAACTATTTTTGATGGCTAAAAGTCTTGAAAGAGCTTGGCCTCAATATCAAATCCATTTGTGGCTTATCCTCCTTATGGAGCGTGTTCATGATGGTCTGCTGGACAACTATCAGCTCAGCAACCTCCAGCACAACTTTAACCATTATATAACATTTCTGTTATAAGTGACTTTGGTAATGGGTACTGGGTTTCAATAGATGCAAGCAATAGTAAAATTAACTAGCATAAATAACCCTTGAATAAATTACTGTGCATACTGACCTTGTATATACGTTTAACTGTTTGGAATACAAATTTAAATTAAGTTTAACAGTAAAATACATTTTTTTGTTTGTATGTACTGTAATACAGGACTGAAGTTAACAAATATCTAATCTTAAATAAACAAAAGAAAAAATATATATACTTATTATTTCCTTTGATCAAAAGAAACAGGGGTTACGTTGTTAGTTCATACTTTTTGAGAAGATTAAAATGAGTTCTGTGAGCTTCAAGATGCTCCAAACAAGGACAGTGCAGTTCCAATCAAACTGTGGCCTCAGTATGCCATGTTATTCAATTAAAGACATTGCTGTACAGTTTATAATTGTTTCTAAGCTAAAATATGTTGTGAAAGGCCAGGCTCAATGCCATACGATGCTTTTCAGACAGTAAACACAGCTGCTATTCCTTAATATTCACCAGAAACATATTTTCAACATAACATATTTGCACTATATTTATCCTGCTGTTTTACCAATCCTTAATAGATTCAATGTATAGGTTAGCAAATCTTTCCGTTCAAGTGTTTAATGTTATTTTCACAAGCCTTCTATTGAATATTACAGCATTTCAAGACATAATCTGGAAATACAGTATGAGATTGTGAGGTAGAATTTTAATAAATGGGTTACAAGAACAGCTTGTTTCATATTATGCATATTTTTGTGCAATTCCAACTGGTTATGCTGTTTCTTTTTTTTTTTTCTTTCCAAGTTGAAGGATCCATCTTTAATAGTGTGCACACTAAAGTGAATTTCACTTGCTTTTGGCATTTGCAGGAGTGTCTTATTTTCCTTTACAGTTCCAGCTGCAGGGTTTTCTCCCACTCCCCCATCTATCACTTCAAATGCTGATTTTCAGCTCTGAGTGACGTGTTCTCTTGCTGGAGCTCTAAAATTCAGAAATATGACTGTATATGTTGCTGCTGACTGGGAGAGATCTTCATTATACATTAAACTATTACCACAAACAGACAAATGATGATTTGTTGTTTTTTGTGTAAAATAAAAAAAAACAGCATATAAAAAATACAAAGCTTACAACTGTATTTATATCATCATATATAATGTATTACTTTAATGTCTTTCTGATCATATACATCTTGTAGCTGAATTATATAAATTGATTTGACACAACTGTATCACTCTGCATGTTGTTATTTAAATTAGACTACTGAATAAACATAATTAAACTTATTAGTAAACTAATGAATGTGCACTTTAGAAAGATCTCTTTCACAATTAGTTATGTTAGATATATTATGAGAAAAAAAAAAAAAAAACATTTATAGAAAAAAAAAATACACCAAAAAGTATGTGTTTAAAATACCATTGGAAACCATCCAGAGTAATGTTTGTTATGCCTAATGGCTTTACTCTATAGTTTTATTATTCTGCATAAACCAAAATTACTAACCAAAATATACTAAAAGGAAGTTATGATTTAAATAGATTTGTATAATGGAATTAGGATTGCACTATATTAGAAAACCATGTGAAGCTGGTGATAGCAGTACATTTTATGATAGTGATATCAGTTGAAACAAATCCAGATAACCATAACTCCTCTCTTTCTCATTTATCAGAATGCTTCCTTCTCTCTGTGACCTTTATTGTCTTGAGGACTATTATTTGTAGCTGATGCAAATACCTACGGAAGTGAAACCCAACCCAAAGCGCTGCATATAATATTGACATCCTTAGTGTGAATTCATGAATAGTAAACACATTCTGAATTTTAAAGAGTCAGTTATGATATTAATAGTGCAAACACAAATTTGGACAATTTTTCAGTATATTGCACTGCCTTATATAGGATTACAAAATGTCTTATTTGTTGTTGTTAAGGAGTTCTATGGTCTATTCCAATAAACTTTCTGTTTATTGGGGAGGGCATTTCATGTAAAACTAGAGATAGAACGGTCAAACGTTTTAATAACATAACGCAAGTTTGTTTTTGAATCCATCATCCGGAACACACATTTACTCACCACTGTCACTTATGAGTTTTGACATTTCATTTATTTAGATGGTATTTTTTTAGTTCAGAGTTTTAAGAAACCTAATTATGTTGGGTTTAAAGAGTCGTTGAAAACCTTTTTCATGAAAGAAGTACATACTGTAATTACCTTTTATTTTTTAATTCAAATACCTGACCTCAGGATTTTAAAGGACGTACAGCTAGAGGGTGTCAACTGTCTGGCAGAATATCCATTGTGATCCCTGTTTAAAACTATACAGCTATTTACCTATGAGGTACTTTTTTACATGACACTATATATGTATGTACAGAAATACATTACTTACCCTTCGTACAGGTTGCAGATGTCTACACAGGTCCGTCCTCGACTGAAGTACCGGCAGGAAAGGCACTGGTCCGGGCCAGGACCCCAACATCCAGCATCAGAACACAGCGGGTTACACACCATGTGCTCCTTGGCTGTTCAAACCAAAGAACCACAAAGACAGTGAGGAAACGACAACAATGTTGCCCCCAAGCATTCCTGTTGAAATGCCTCAGCAATAATGTAGTTGCAGAAAATAAGAACAAATTAGTTAAAAATGCTCAATATAATGTAGGACATTGGGCTAAAAGTCACAAATCACAAGATACTTGGAAGGCCAAAGTATTGCTTCAAATGTTTCCACATCCACATGAAAACTGCTAAATTGTATTGCCCTATAAACTCTATATTTCATTGAAACATATTTCCTGCAACAACAAGGATAAATAGAGTTTGCCAGATGGGCAGCTGGCAGAGGGACTAAATTATTTCTCTTCCATAGACAAGAAAGTTTCAAAGAATAGACTAAGATGTTTGGATAATTATTCCTTTTGGATCAAATGGTTCAAAAGACAAACAATGTAGTATTCCAAGCTGTTTGGATGTGAAAAAAAAACTGTGTATAATTAATTTTTATATGTTAGGTGTGTATTAGTGTATTACTGTTACATGTGTGTGTGTGTGTGTGTGTGTGTGTGTGTGTGTGTGTGTGTGTGTGTGTGTGTGTGTGTGTGTGTGTGTGTGTGTGTGTGTGTGTGTGTGTGTGTGTGTGTTTGGTTTCCACAGCAGGGATCTGTTCTGCTTTATTATCTAAATTCTGAGCAAACAGTGACAAACCACAGTTGAGACTCAGAAAGGACTTGCAGATGCCTCACAGATCTGTTGATATAATTGAAGCTAACAGCCAAAGAGTAGAAAAAAATGCTGTTAGCTCTGCTTTTTTAATGCACTACTGATCAACTCAGAATATCTCATCTGCTCAAGTTTTGTAGTTCTTTGTTTGTTTGTTTTTTTCCCATGTACCTCCACAGAAGTCAGTTCTAAAAGGTTCTGATGCATGGCAGCAAATAAAAACACTATGAATGATATTTCTACAGAATATTGTACTTGGTCCAAAAAAATTAAACCAGTTTAAGGCAGCATATCAACAATTTGGCTTTACCTGACAAAATCACCTTTGTGTGTGATGTTACATGCAAACTAACCGGACAAAGGAAATCCCTTGAAAAACAGTGATTTGGGGCTGACAAAACACGTCAGCAGTGTAACAAGATCAAAAAGAGCAACCAGTAATTCGTCTAAAATGCTTGAAAATCACCAATATGTGGAAGACAGAGCAGCCTATTACAAGTAATGCAACATGTTTGTTTTTTTAGGGGATGGAAAATCTAAATGTGACTCCATAAAATTTATTTTCTGTTATAAATGTCCTGATGAGACCCTAGCCATTGGCTCAGGGTAGTGATCAGTATGTTTAAATGATTGATAACTCTGATTAAACACAAAGTAATGCATGATTGTTAAAATTTTACCGGATTTTAAAAAACTTTTACAAAAAAAAAAAAATGAAAACTGTGAATTTTACGTACAAACTCCTAAATCTGATAGCGTTTTTAAAAAAAAATTTCGGAACAACAAATTGCCTTGAGAAGTGACAAAAGATAATAAACACAGTTGAGCTATTATGTCAACAAATGATCAACTGGTTATGAATTCACTTTTAAATTAAAGAGTTTCATTTACACATTAAAAATAAATTAGTTTTTTATGGTGTTGGCTCACATCAACAGGAGAACATGGATTTGTATTGGTATTATAGTTTTGTGACATATTAGAAAAAAAATACTATAAGTAATACAACTGAAATGTAGTTATTAACAAGGGAATTGTGGGAAGTGAGTGAAGTTTAACTGTCAGCTGACAGTTGCACCTTAGTCAAAAAGCTGAAATGATGGATGTCTTTGCAAGGGAATCCGTTGACGTTTTAATTTAATCGGGATTGAAACGGCAAAAACTACAGGTAAGATGTTACTGTGAACCTACCACATTCTTGTGGGCTTCGGTTGTTGCGGATAAGAACCTTTTGGTTTCCAGCACGGAACAATCTTGTCCAGTTAACAGTGCTGTAGTAACAGAGTTGGCTGTTCTCTGCAATGTGGACATTCCCAGCACTGATCTCTCTCAAGGACTGAAGCTGCAGTGATGAGATGCCCTGCTGTTTTAACACCAGCAGGGAGATCCCACTGAGAAGGCAAAATAGGTGGAGGTGAGAGAAATAACATGGCCAGACAGGAACAGAGGGGAAATAAGAGAGGGGGGGGACAAAAGTTGAGATTGAATACTGAATGGTACAAATAAAAGGCATGAAAAATCAGGCAACACACTGAAGATAAGTTATATTATTGAGTAAGTGTTTGTTCAAGCAAGAGCAGAAAGAGTACAAGTCATTAACGGACTAATTTCTTATTACTAGCATCCCCCAATACAACCAAGGGTCTCCGAAAGCATTGTTTTTACTCAGGTAGCTTTAAGACCTAAATTTTTGTACCTTAAACATATCTACAGATTATGATCCCTTTATGATTCAGAACATATTTTAGTCAATAACGGGAACCCTCCTGTTTCCCTGCTTTTAAACGCTTAATTGCACATAGAAAGTTTTACTATCAAGTCCTTACAAAAACATTACAAAACATTCCATCTTACCAAAAGCAAGTCGTTAATGAACTTGTTTTAAAATATCCCTTTTTTTTCTGATGATCAGGCCTAAGGTAAAAATTGTTCATATGTCTCTTGTGACAAAAAGGGTAAATTTGATTCAGTATTAATTAGATTATTTTTCTAAATCCAAGTAATCTCACTGTAACATAGGACAGTGTGTATTGAAGCCTTGAGCCTAAGAGGGGGAGAGGTTTCTTATGGTAATTACGTTTTTATAGCGTGGATCATTGTTTGTTGTTTTTTTCTATATTATGTGTAAAAAGAGATCTATTGTGTTTTTTTTTGTTATTTGTTTTTTTGTATGCAAACAAGTTGGTATTGATTATAATACCCATGTATTCTCTTTCTGATACATCACTACATGCAAAATGTGCAGTTTTTTCTTTGAAAAAAAAATTTTTTTTTCAAACATTTTAAGCAAGGCTAAGGGAAAATGAAAAACGACAATATTTTAGTAATGAAATTCTGTAGTGAACTATCCTGTTATCTCAAAAATTTAAGTCGCAAATATGTTAGTTGAGTTAACTGCTCTGGGGTTCTGTAAAAAAATAATAAATCAGTTTAAAAAAATTAAATTTTTGTTTTGCTATTTAGCCATTCAGGACTTTTTTGTCCATTTTATTATTTCTTCTGAGGGTTTTCAGACTCCACATAACTTAATCACTGTATTTATTAAACCTCCATATCTTCTGAGGTGTTACTAAATAACTATTACATTTAGCAGTTAAACAACCTTTCTGTCAGGGTCTTTTTTGCTTTTGTTTTAAAAAGTCCCCCATAGTTTGTTCCTTTTCCTCCGCTAACAGTTTAAATATGACAGGATAGCAGCAGGGAGTCAAAGCCAACAGACAGACAGAGTACACAGGATCAAGTACAGGGCAAAGGTAAGAGGCAGGCTATCATTTGCCCTGCTGTTTTCATCTGCATGCAGTTGCAGCCCACATTACAAGACTTTTAAAGAGATCCACACACACACACACACACACACACACACACACACACACACACACACACACACACACACACACACACACACACACACACACACACACACACACACACACACACACACACACACACACACACACACACACACACACACACACACACACACACACACACACACACACACACACACACACACATTCTTTGTCCGCAGTATATAATCAGCCATGACTTACAATATTACCTTCAAAATGTCACTACATGTGATAAATAATTATGTTCCATCAAATGGGTTAAAACTACTTGAGTCTCTAAATGTCAAAACAAAATTGTAATCAAAACATTTTCCAAGCAGTTTTCTTTGTAAGTAATAATTGCAACTTGGCAAAATTAAAATGCAGTACACTTAATTACACATAAGGTGACAATTGCATTGAAAAATTATTTGTGCTTAAAAATAACTTAAATACATAAAACAAACTACAATAAATGTCATGTAATACAATACATCATGTAAGGTATTGGGCTTGAGTATTGCTATTATATGTTTAACTAGTTCAATCCAATTAGTGATGTGAAATCCCATTCAGTGAAATAGCTTTACATTAAAAAAGTCAGAATATTAAAACAAGCAAAGACTAGTTTTGTTAAAAGGAGAAAAAGCTTTACACAACCACACTAAAACATTTGATTACAAAACTAAGTCAAAGGCAGGATTTTTTTAAATGTATTTAATTTAAAACACTGCTTATATAAATGTCACAACTTTAATCCTGACCTGTTCATATTAAGCTTGACATTGGTTCAGGTGAGTAACCGGATGCAGAGTGACCAATGTACTATATGCTGTTGAAAAATGTATAAGCTTCAGCTCTCTTTCTTAACTACAATTCAGGTACTCAAAACATTGGTCCAAATAATTATCAAAGTGCACAGAGACTGGCATATTTACAACACATCTAAGATATCACTTATTACCTGTACAGTGCTCTTCCCCCAATAGTTACTAGGCTGGAGAAAACACTCAGGTCAGTGATGTTGTCAGGCCAAGACTGGATGTTAAGATAACCTAAACAGAGAAAAAAAATGCAAACAACAATACATAGATTAATTGCCAAGGGCACAAAAATCCTGACATACTTCCAAAGGTAGCAAAAATATTCAAACAATTTTTGCATAAAAAACTAGACATTTTGCTTAATGTATGGTATAGGCATGACATATATGTTTTCCAACACCAATGTAAAGTTCATCATACCCATATTTTTTTCTTTTGGCTTGCTTCTGTTGAATTATTTAAAGGTTAAATGAAAAAGCTGAAAGGATGGCTGTGGCTCATTTATAATTTTTCAATAATGGATACAGATATATATAAAATATTTAGTGGAAGAACAGTGGGTGAGTACAATCCCCAGGTCAACAGCCAGAAGACAAACAAAGCTACTAGTTAGGGAAATAAAACCAAGGAAAAATCCACAATGAAAAGAAAGCACTGCCAGTAGAAGATGAAGAAAATGGAACAAACTAATCTCATAGCAAACACACACAAAAAAAGCTATAATTAACAGGAATTATTGTATCACAAAGAAGAAGAAAAAAAACCTGCCTTAGGATTTATAGCACATTACTTAATCAATAAATAGTATTTGACATAATCATATCATACTGGAGGCATGATATTGTTTATTCAAAATTAGCTTGTTGAAAAGAGAGAGCAATAACCTTGAATCTCTTTATCGGTTGAAGACACAATCTGATTCGTAATGTCAATCCAAGCTGATTGGTAGTAGCTTTTGGGACAAGTGTTTGTAAACAATGTATGATAAAGGGATATAAAGACAAAAAAAAAAAAAACAGTATTCCTGACCAAAAGAAAAAAGATGTTTATGGTTGACAGTAGACCTTGAAATTCCTCAATAAGCCTTTCACAAGATTTTACATCAATTATTTTCATGTGTTGGGGATCGACGGGCTTAATTATCATTTGTCTTATTTATTAGGATTAAAAAGAATTAAAACATATCTTTAGCAAAGACATGGGATCAGTAACATCCCAAGCAAACAGTTCAGTTGTCAGTATCATCCTAAATCAAGGGGAGAACATTGACGGTGAACGATCTGTAATACTGTGAGTATTTCAATAATAGCGTCATTTTATATCGAGCTTACAAGTCTTGAATGCACTGGCCTGGCTAACCCTGACAAAGCACTGACATCAAGATCAATCAGGATGAATTAGATAATCAGCCCAACTCTTCAATGCAATTTGATCTCATAGATCTGAGGGAAAATACTGCTTAGTCATTTTAAACCATACAAGAAGTAAGAAACAAAAAACAAAATAAAAATAATAGTTGCTGTTAATTAAAATTATGAACGTATGAGCGAGGAATAAAACAATTAAATTATAGGATGGCATGCCAATAATTGTACATACACCTTACACAATCCGTTTATCAACTAATCCAGTTTTCACCTCTAAATTTTTACAGATACATGCAAGAAAAACAGTTGTCCAATTAGATTCACTATACTAATTGGCCACAGAAATAAAGCAAGCTTTATACTCCTAATGCATTTCTAATATGCACATTGTGTGCATCCTATATCTATATAATTTTACATATTTGTGCCTTTCCCATCTCCTCAACTTTGATAATGTATGATTTTCTAAGCTGCAGAAGAGGCTCATGTTATGCTAAGAGCCACATTAAAAACACACTCTCTTGTTTTAGCAAAGAGGACCATGAGCTCACAAGCAAAGGTCAAGATGGCTTAAGTTGTGGTGATTACACTTCAGCCTCGACACAATGATAATCCCTTATGCAAAATTGTGCGACTTGATTACTCACTTGTTGCATTCTTTAAATAAGCCCCGGCCTGGTGAGATGTATTTTACGAAGAAATAAAATAAGGGTCAAAAGGAAATAAATAAATAACAAAACACGGGAGTGTGGGTGAGGACGTTAGCAGATGCCCTCCTGTCCTACTCATTTGAAAGCTAAGGCAATGTTATTGTGACCTAAGGGTCAGAAATACAGGTCGACTTCTTTTGTCAGATGTCATACTTTCTTGACAGCTCAGGAAGATGACAAGTTGTCCTGACACAAATGTCCAAGTACATGGCCACAGGTTTTTGCCCCATCAATTGCTCTTAACCAGCCGTCACTCACAAAAGAAAAAATATTACCTCCCTCCATCTCTTTTTTGTGCCTATTAATTCTGTTTCTGTGTCCATTATAGTTGACATAAACCCTAAGCAATGTCTGATACATTTTTCTACATATTCATCAAGCAAAGCATTGCACTATAAGCCTTAATGCTCCACTTGTGGAAGTAAATGTTGGATTCACATTGGAATTCAGTTACTCTTAGTTCCACACTACTGGACAGGACATGTTAAGAAGAAAAAAAAAAAACATAATTACTATAATGAATAATTAAACATCTTAATATACATTATACATATATATTCATTGTTTGTTTGTGTTTCTTCTATTATTAAAAACTGTTCCAAACAAAATCAGAATTTAGAAAATTATCAGCATACTCTTTATTCATATTGTGAACTACTCCCGTTTGCTAACAGGGCACTGCTTATTCTCCTATAATATATATTTATATATATATATATATATATATATATATATATATATATATATATATATATATATATATATATATATATATATATATACAGTTTGTTTTTCCTTATAGATTTGTAGGTCTGGAGACCAAAAAAAAAAAATATCCAAACAAAACATGAAAGAGGGTTGATTGATATGTTTTGTCATCCATGGGTTCATTTTTACCATTTGTCCTTGATCATTATTCTGTTTGGCCACCTCATTTCCTGAATAAATGTTTTAAATAAGCCTGAGTACATAAGTACATGCTGTCTTATAAGATCTCTGAGATCTCAGGACAAGAAATAGGCTTGTAGGAACCCAGATCCAACAACACACTCAGCAATGGGCATTATGCAGTCAGTGACAAAGTGATACATTGTTTCTTATCAGACAAAAAAATAACAATCTTGTATTCCAGTGGCTTTGTTAATATTGTGTGTTTGTTGAGCAATTATTGTACATACCTAACGTTAAGGTCTTATAATCAGTTTTTAATTACTACAAACACAAGCCAATATTTTCTCATGTTTTGTTTCTCTACAATCATTAGAAATGCACATCTAAATACACATAGACAAACATAGATTAAACAAGCACTCACATTTTCTGAACAATTACATTCAAGTTTAATAATAAAAACATGTCTGACTAACTCCTTAATTACCAAATTTATTCTATATTTGGTATTATACATTTACACATGATTGAGCTTTATTTTATAGATGTTCTCCTTGTAAACCTCTATCATAGAAAAACAAAAATACATCACTGGTATAGTCTCTAATGTTCAACTGGCTGTTACATGTCTAGACTGGTAAAATGACAGGAAACTCAAAGTTTAAAAGTGGCAGCGGCACAGGAGAGAGGGACAATTACCGATGCACACCGCCTGTTTTGGATCTGTTCTTCATAGTGCGTGAAGGGAGGGTAGGGACTGAGGGACTCAAGGCTAGAGAGCCCCCAAGGAAGAAGCAAAGGAGAGGCAGAAGAGATTGAAAGTCTCATATAATATTCATTCTATGCTGCATTGTCTGTCCTTGGGGTGGACAGTCTCAGGAGAAGGTAGCGTGTTGACATGAGCAAACACACGCACTAGAATAACACACAAAACCAACTGAACTGCATGCATCCTAAAAATTATATAAATGCTGTTTCATCGGTTTTATGCAGAAATGGATACCACTCACCTGTGATTTCCCGAACAGTGCGAAACACATTGAGCTTTTCTGGATCTAAAGGTCCAATGTTGTGATAGACATCCCTGTAAGAAACAATTAAATATTCATATGTTTAAAAAGATAACTGAACACAGCATATCTATTTTATAAATTACAAGCAAGAGAGGTTCATTTGAGATGCTACATTGTTCTTCGGTTATAGTGTCTCAGTGACAATAGTTTATGTCATATGTCTTTGGGTTAGCATTGTAATGGATTGGTGAGCTGTCAAAGCTCTCATCAACTGGCAATTTGTTCCTCACATATTCATCGCATTCACATATTATGTTTTTAATATACCTAGAACATAAACATTTTCTATTCTTTTAAGGCAATGGCAAATCAGCAAATCCTATTACTTTTAATATAATAAAAACAACTTACTTATTTTCACCCACAACCATCAATTAGGTTTTTGGTAATTTATTTGTTTATGTTTTCACAATGAGTCCCAAGTCTTTAAGAAAGGAAAGTCTATTACCATAACACTTCTCTTTACTTTAGGGAGATTGCGAGGTGAATAAAATTAAAAATATTTTGAACCAAGAAAGAATAGGAGTAATTCTTAGCTATTTTTTTAAATGATGCTGCAGTGGAATTAAGTGGCAAACTCCTTAATATGGACATATTGAAAATAAGAATAGCAATAATTGGATTTGTCTGTTTTTAATTTAGAAATAGCTGGCTTTGTGATTTCTACCCCCATTAGTGGTTAATAAGTGTGACAGGTTTGTCACACTTATTGTGGTTGTAATAAGCCGTTTAAACAACAGGTGGTGACAACTTTAAATACAATACTTTTTGTTTGTAGACATTAGCAGTTAAGTGGATAAAAACAAGCAATAAGTGTATAATTCTTCGTCTCTCTATGATTTCTTGCATTTTTGAGGATTATTTTTATCCTCATCATGTATGTATTTTAGAAAACCACCCAAGCTCCTTTTCTTAATATCTTACTACTGCTTTCACAAGTATAAAATATTGTTTTATTAGGTCGAATGCCTCACCCTTTAATCCCAGTAATTAGGAACACCAGGTTGCCATTGATCTTGGTGCAGTTGACAAACTTGTCAATGTTGCTTGAGTCCACCGTCTGAGCTGTCTGTAGGCTGGCTGTGCCTATTCCATCGCATGCTGCACAATACAAAGCAAAGAGAACAAGTTTCATTTGGAGTGAATAATAACATTAATGATAAACAATAATAAAGATTTATACTGTATAAATCATTTGAATTCTGAAAGCTCAAGTTTGTCATTTTCTAGTTCCCAATAATGTTCCCAAGTAGAAACATGTCATCGAATGATTTAATATGCCAACAACCATGGGCAGTTATATAATTCATAGTGAGCTACTGATTAATAAATATTTCACATGTTGCACATTCTGTTTACCCCATAAATATTATTTTAAACTCTTTGTTGTTTAGGTTAAGATATTGATAAACAATCAGAACAATGACAAATCAATTATGCTTTACCATTATCTGAGAATAATCATATTTCTGACATTTTGTTTTATTTTACCTTTTGGGCAGATATCAGTGCAAGGGATGCACATCTTAATGCGGTTCTCCTCCACTTCCATCTTGTTACTAGGGCATGCTCTTACACAGGAGCTGTGGTCTACCACAAAGTTATCTGGGAAAAAAATAAATAAATAAAAACATATATATTGTAAATGTCAAATACAGATGCTTGCTTCTTGTAACGCAAGAAAACATGTTTAAACAAATAGTAGAGGGCTCTAGTGAATCATGCATGAAAAAAAAACTGCTCAAAAAGGCATTTTATTTTTTCATTCTTGAACTACCATGATCCTCAACGAGTAAAACATACTATTTGATATATCATTATTTCAACTTTGAAAAAAAACAGCAAGTTATTGCTAGAGAATTTAAAAAAGTAATTTAATACGTTTTCGTTGAAGCTCATAAACACTACTAAAGAAATAATAATTTTTGTTTCCTAAAATTAATAATGGCTCCTAAACTAAATGCACTTTATCAAGCAAAACATTTTTTTAGCGTAAACACAGTAATATTTGTATGCAAACCTGATTAACATGAAAGTCAGCTGTGGCAACATTAATAGTCATCAACATAAATTATTATTATTATTATTATTATTATTATAATTATTATATACACACAAATAAGATTGAATAATCAAAAACATTTTCAACAATTTTAAAGAGTTTAACAATTAGGTATCCAATTGTATGTCTGCCAAAAGACAAAACTACTTATGTTTACACTTGGCCATACTTGTATTCCTGCTGTTTGGCCTTTTCACTCGTGCTGTGAGAACTGTTAGTTTCCTACAGTTGTGGGCTTGGTAAATGATTAATTGTTAGCACAGCTTTGTCCTTCCACCAGTGTGGTGACATAAGAGCAAACAACAGAAAGTATATAGTAATAAGTGATGTCATAGATGATACACAATAAACAGAACAACACCACCTCTTTGAAAAGACTAATCTGAAAAGGATATTGGATTTTCGAGAAGTTTTTTAGTTGCAGAACCAATATAAGGACGCATCATAACGGGTTAACTTTTTCAATGATAATGTGTTGGATGCATTTGCACTCACTCTACCTGAGTATATACTCTGTAGAACTGTGTTTGCTAAATTCTTTGTTAATCAGCACAAGCTAAGCAAACTATATTGAAATTCCACGATAACAGTATATTTTTGATCAGGCTTTAATTAGATTCTCACTTAAATCAAGATATTGACCTTAAGTGGACCAACTTAAAACATGAACTGGATTTGATCTACTCAGCTATCTGGTTGTATGTTTACTGATTCTGTTCTGCTGAAAGGGGAATCTACTTTTCAGTTGTAAGTGTATTCCGGGGATACCCATTATTTAGGTTCACAAAGTTCAGGACTAACTGACTGAATAATGTCTTCTCCATGCAACCAAGTTGTTCAACTTCTAAGGGGAACCTACGAGGACACTTCTTGACACAGAAGGCTCCATATGTGTACTTTGCCCTGGGGTTGTGTTCAAGTTGGAACGTGGTGGGATTGTAGACAAATGGCTGAGGGCACTGTGTAACACACGCTCCACTGTCATTGAAGTTTGTGCAGGCCTGTAAACACAAATAAAGACTTGGCTAGTTCACGTAAACATTTTCATCAAAAAACACACACGTCTCATGGTTTTGCACTAAGATGGCAGTACTGTAGTGATTGGCATGAAAAGGGATGTTGAAATTGGTTACAGGACTGTGGCAGCTTTGGTTATATATGTGATTCTACACTTAACACTAGAACTGGCAAGGGAGTAATTGTTTACCCCCTAGCATTTTCAAACGCTTGTATTTCTGTTAAAATGAAACCCATACCTCATTTAGTTCATGACTATTCCTAAAATTGATTTATCAATCATTCAGTGAATTTTGGTGAGTGTGTGATAAAAATAAAAGAAAAAAAAGATAATTTACACCTGGAACCGCCGAGGGGGTAATTTTTAGCCCCTCATGAATCGCTGTTTACAGTCGTCATTTTTTTCAAGCCACGCCCCTCGCCACTACCGTTTACATTGCAACGCTCGAAGCTTGTGACATTATCCGACTTTGAAGAGATGTTGAGGAAACACTCTGCCCGTGTCACCACCAGAAGATGGCCTGTTGCGCTATTTTACAACGTACTGGACATAGCCGCATTAACGCAAAAAAAGATTAATTTCATAATTTTTTAAACATGTTTTGACAAGTCTCCATAATTGTTTCAAAAATATTTGAGAATGAGTAACTTAACAACAACTTCTAGAAATTACATCGTAGCAGTGATGGGGTCAAAATCAAGAATCAAGAATCAATTTATTTATATACCGCCAATTTACAACAGATGTCGTCTAAAGGCACTTTACAATAAAATCCATTAAAATCATCATCAAGATACATCATAAACAAATCAATTTGAAAAAGTTTCCAATCTAAGGAACCCCAGCAGATTGCATCGAGTCATTGACTTGCAGCATCACTCCTCTGGAATCAGCAGACCAAAACAATGACATGTTGTCGTTGACTTTACTGCCAACCCTCATACTGAGCATGCATGTAGCGACAGTCGAGGGGAAAAATTCCCCTTTAACAGGAAGAAACGTGCAGCAGAATCTAGCTCAGTACAAGCAGCATTCTGCCACGACCGACTGAGGGTGTGAAGAGACAGAAAACTAAATTAAATGCATAGGATACTGAAAAAAAAAGAGTTTATAGCAGCAGTTGTAGAGCGTCACTGGAAGCATCTCAGCCCATGTTCTCATCCAAGAAGCTGTCTCAGCTAACAGAACGCCAGACCTGATTTGGTTACTGTGGAGAGAAGAAAACTAGGAGAAAACAAAAGGTTAACAAGGTTGAAATAATGGTAACTAAAGCAGATTGGACAAAGGAAGAATGTAGAAGAGAGAGAAGTGGTCAGATTGTCCTCCAGCAGTCTAAACATATAGCAGCATAACTATAACTTAAATAATCTAACTGTATGAAGTGAGACATGAAGAAGTGAAGCAAAGGAGAATGTTCTGTCAAGATGACCCCTCTCAGCGGTTCCAGGAAGTTTGGAATGTTTGCAGTTCTAGTGTTAAACATAATGACATTTGGAAACCTCAAATTTACACTGTAAACAGCACACTTAGAAACCAGTTTGTCTTTGGAGTGTAAAAGGATTATCACATTGCACAGGCAGAGAACATTCTCCCCAAGCATATCAAATCACCATTAACAGAACCAAATTGAAAGTTTTTGTGGTGGTTAAAGGGTATCACAATGTGTTTTTGAAAGGCTATAAGCAGGTTTATTTATTTTTAAAATTTCCACACGACCATGTCTTGTTAATGTTGTTATATTCCATAGGTCTCTTCAAAAGTGAACCGACTTAAGATGATACAAAAAAGCTACAGTATAATATTATATTCCTCAGCTAAATCCAATATTGGAAAATATATTCAATTGACTTATTTTTAATTAATTTAGTAACTTTACATTAATTATCAGTTCAAGATTTCTGCACGGAAACAACAGATCTGATTTCTGAAAACATTTTCAAACATAATCTTGCGCATTTTATTTGCCTAGACGCTTTGTTCACATAAGTACATATAATACTTTTCATTTAAGCTTTTTAACATTTTGTAATATACAGTGTAATGTCTTTTTTTTTCTAAAACAGCATTATTTATTTTTTTTATTTTATTTTATTTTTTGCAGATCAACTGTAAAACCACTATACCACTATAAAAAAAAACTGAACTAATGAAAAACATATTTGTAACCCTTTGATATGATATTACGATCATATTGATATACATGGTAAAACATCTAATAGGACTCAACACAACATGCAGAGACAAGTTCAAAGAGTTTATAGTTTATGAACCAGCGAGGCTTCATAAGTCATCCTAAAGATGTGGAAAAATATTTGACATGTAAAATTAACTTTTAAATCTGATCAAACCTGTAAGGAAAATCAGAAAGGATGGTTCAAAAGTTAACTTTATAGAGTATTTAACTTTGAAGAAAATGTTAAATAAACATCCTTCAATACATTTGACTGTACAAGTAACATTTATTGCAAAACAAAAAAAGTATAAAATAGGACAATGGGATATTTTGTTTTCAAGGGTAATGCTAAAAACTAATAGATACGCCTTGTATGAAAAGCAAAACTAAACAAAATACAAGGCACAATGTGATCAACCATTTTTTTTTACTGAATATTAAAAATTTGTGTTCATTTTAGTTAGCCAGGATAAAAAAGCAATAGGTTTTGATCATCATAAATGTCCACTTACAAAACAGTCTGTGTCCTTGGGGCCAAAGCAGCCACCTGCACACTCACGATGGCAGCAGTCACTTACATAGGGACCAAAGCAGCGACCATCACACTGCTCAGCACACACCGTCTTTGTTACTGGGAAAGCAAAAATGTTGAGAAGGAAACAAAAAATTATATTTAATAGAAATTGAACCACAACTAGCTGTTAATACCACCATTTCTGAACAAGTGGTCGATAAAAATATCAACTCTGTGTTTCCAAATATATCTAACATTTTTTATTTGAACACTCCTGTCAGTAGTGAAAGCAGTATAGATTTTGTTTATGGTTTCGGATATTCATGTAGAATAAATGAAGCAATTCAGCAAGACACAATCTTTTTGTGTCTTTGTGTTTTCATCTGTAATTTTTTTTAAGCAAGCAATATTCTGTAATCTATAACCATACTTTGCTCTGCCTGTAAACACACCTGAGGATCTCTCGCTAAGTGTGACAAAGATGCAGTGATTGTCCTTTAACAAGGTATATTGCTGTCATAATGTAGAGCTGTCCATCCAATTCCTCATGTCTGTTTTGCAATCCTACCGTATGGTTGCAATCCTCACCTACAAAAATCCATATGCTTATAGCAGGTTCACATTAAAAATACACCAAAAGTAGCTGACAATGGACCCAGTTTGAATGCAAATTACTGGACTTATCTGACAGATCAGGAACAATACCTAACTATTAAAAATATACAAGAAAAGTTGCTGCAATGTAGGATAACTTTTCTTTTTTGTTTATTTTAGTAAAATACATATTTTAATATTTAACACATGTTTAAAAAAACATATATACTGGCTAAAATCTTTGAATACACTCCTGTAACTATTCATTTAAAAGCCATTTAGCAACTGTAAAAGAACCACCTCTGAGATAA
>JAVLVB010001001.1:135795-165932 GCA_032876305.1 Orestias chungarensis
TTATTTTATTTTTTTATTGACACAAGCTGTCTATTTGTAAATAACTATGGAAGGAAATTTATGTTTTTTCATAGGTTTGTTTATGATATTATTGATAATAATAGATGAACAGATGCTAACTAATTGCATAGGGTGAATTCAAAATTTAAAAGCAATGCAAATTATAAGTGACAGTTACATTTTCAATGTACGACAATATCAACAATATTATCAACCAAAAACTAGCAAGTTAAATGTATTTGTGAATGCAGCCTCGTGGTGTGTTGTCAGACGCTTCATTTGTCTTTCACCTTTACTCTGATGACATACTATCAGGGTGATGGATACCCCCAACAGAAAAGTCACCAAAACAAAAAATGTGACCAAGAACACTCACTTCACCCCACACAAAACGTATCATCAACATCATTCTATTAACAGTTCCTGTGCTAAAATGAAATAGCCTGTTTTATTTAAAGACACTCCATCAAACAAATGACCTTGCCAAAGAAAGAGAAGTGAGCAGGAGCAAGAGTAAGTGTGAGAGATGCAATGTTGTTTATCAACTTAGGTTTAAACTTTCACTTTGGAAAAAAAAAAGAAAACGAAATAGTACCCAGTGACAACAATACCAAAAGAATTCATCTCATGAAATATGCCTTAGAGCTTCCATTTTAACAGTCTGTGGACAGGAGCATCCGTCATGGGAGCCAGTGCCTTTCAGCTGCGATTTGAATGAGTAAAAATTTCCTTTCCCACTTCTAGAGTGGTGAAAAAAAATTTAATAATAAAAAATTATAAAAAAGAAATAGATAATATTAGCTTGTTAGACTACCACACTGAAAAGCCCTACGTGTGCTGTACGGATAGGGAGTAAGAAGGTTGTTCTCTAGGCTAATATAAATTTAGATATATTTTAAAGAAAACATAATGAAAATTCATCTATCCATCCCTACATTATCTTCCACAGCTCAAGTAATCCGACCCAAACTTTACTCTACCCAGCCACTACCCAGCTTCTCTGGTGGGATCCAAAGGCCCTAGCAGGCAAGCTGTGAGACATCGTCCCATCTCCATGTCCACTTCTAGGGACATGTCAAGGAGACATCTTAACAAACCACCTGGCCGCAACCTTCTCCCATAAAAGGTGGAGACCGTGGTCTTATGAAGGCAGCAAGGGCAAATCATCTACAAAAACCATAGTCCGCAGAATGCACTCACTGAAATATGATGTGCGAGTGAAGTTCAACAGGACTCTGTGCCAACCATAAACAGTGATTTTTGGTGTACTGCTTTCCCCTCAAGAGATGGTGGATGGTGGACAGAATCACCTGCTCCTATGCTCATCTTTTCAACAGCCACCACTCATGCTTCATTCACCTTGAACTGTTGGGCCATTTCTGGAGTGGAATAATACAAAATGAAAATGTTTTAAATCTCTGCTATTTTCCTGATTGGCTGGCCACATTTTTGTCACATAAATTTCTGTTGTAAACATTTCTAGATGTGAAGTGTTAAATATCTCTGAAATTTTTTATTTTATTTTTTCTCAGTAGGTTTATTTCAGTTTTAAAGATAAGGTAGCTAAGGCCAAAATTAAGCAGCATTATTTCTTTGTGAATTTTGTGGTACTACTGGCCTCTAATTGTGAACCAAAGTTAGAAAGTAATTTACCCCCAAGAGGGGAACTCAGCAAGTTAAGGGTGTTTCCTTTGACTTCTGTCTTTAAAATTCAATTTCGGATCCCTTTTACATACCCAGGTTAAGCATGTATTTCACTAGTACTTAACTTACAAGTTTGACAGTGGTCCTCCTTCGGGCCCCAGCAGCGCCCAGTACATGAACGATGGCACTTTTGACCTGCAAAAAAGAGGACAAAGAAAACATAGCAAATATTTTAGAGACACTTAATTGTGAACGTGGATGTTGCTTTTTACATTGTTTATCTTAGTTTTAACACTCTTGTTTCCACTGCAAACTGAGCAATAATACATTAAATTTTTAACATCAATTCACATTCAAAATGTTACTCCCCCTTTTACCTAGATTAGCCGGGTTGTAACAGTGGACTAAAGGTAAAACTGGCAGTTTTTTTTTTGTTTTGTTGTTTTTTTTGTTTTGTTTTTTTGTTTGCTTCTTGAATCTTTGAGTGTTTTATTGACACTTTTAAATTAGCTAAACAGTTTTTCCCCAGACATATTGCTTTAGTTTAAAACAAAATTTAAGTGATTCTGCAATACATTTTTATTAAAGTTCCTAATAATAAATATATTGTAAGAACTTCAAAGTACTCAAATTATACTTGCAGCTTTATTGCAGTTTAACTACTTGATGTAGTTTGATATAATAATATTAGACTAAAAACATAGAGGTATTTAGTACACAACATTAAATAAGCAGCAGCAAGCAGGGAATATTAAAAAAATGGATAAGCAGTACATAAATACTATATCCCCAGACCTGCAACTGGTTTTCTCAGTTTTAAGTACTTAAATGACTTCCTAGTAATTGACTAACTGTGCGAGGCAAGTGTGAACAGAATTAAAAGAGCTGCCCTTTCTCGTCAACCTCTCTAGATGAGAGCTACCAGCATTAGACGGACTTAGCTGCACACTGTGTGCCTGTCCGTCCTGTTCTTGCTCATTTTTAGCCTATCCACGACATTTTTATTGCCAGTTTATCTGTTTTTGATTGAATTTGTTTTTTTCCTCTGTCACTCCTCCTCAGCCTCGGTTTTATGAGTTGTTTCGAATAAAGTTTGTCAGCTGCTGGACTTCTATTTCGAGTTATTTTTCCATAAACAAAACCAAAATACAACAATGTATTGTAACATTGTAACAATATGGAGATCTGTGACCTCAAAGAATAACAGGAAGTTAATGTTCTCAATTGTGGATTAGAAGTTTTGGAGACCCTTGATCTTTTGGATGGGGTAAATGACTTACATGGGAGTTGGGGTCGATCAGAGGCTAACAGGGCTGCAGAGAGGAGGGAGATTGAGCAGAATATCAATGCCATGAGTAGTTAATATGCATTAGAAGTCTCCAGCAAGTGCTGTGAGACGAAATCCAAGGACATGTGCTTACTGTCTTTGTATTTTGTTTCAAAAATGGTAATGCATTTTATTCTATGATTTGACAAGAACATTTAGTTGTCAAGCAGTTCAAACACTGCATTAACAGAGCTATCACAAGTATATTAAGAAGCTCAGTGGGTAATAAAAATGTGGTTGAGGAGGTAACCTAATTTATCCTTACTTCACTGCCAACCATGTCAGGCATAGACCATCCCCCGACCCCCTACACGCATTTCTTATTTTTATAAATCCCATCAAAACTTGACATATTAACTAAATGAACATGTCTTTCAGAGGGCTAAGCAGGAGTATGAAGAGCAAGCATATTGTATGATTTGTTATAGTAAACATAACAAAATAAATAAAAGCTAAGGGTTGAAGTTTAAAAAGCAAAATTTCAAAGCTCACAAACAGACATCCAAAAGAGATCCAACTAGTATTAGAATACAAATCTGAAAGTGATTGGAGAGAAATCATTGAGCTCACTCAGGCTTGGAAAGTGTATTTCAGCCAGTACCTCTTCCGACCCTTTCTTAATTTTGCTGAATCACTGGGGGGGTTATAAACTGAGACGTGTAGCTACAGGTGCTGAAACACACACACACCCCAGTGCAAGTCAAATTATATCCATTGTCACCATTGCATGCATGCTCAGTATAAGGAGTTTGCTTCTTACTGGTCCCACAGGTAGTCAGTACATCAATCCAATGACTCTATGGACTTTGCTGGATTTTCTTTGACAGAAAGCTTTTAAAACCTATTTCAAATATAAACCGAACTTGACTGGTAACTAAGCTCAATTAGAATGTATCTACGACTGGATTAAAGTAATTTGTCCCATTAAGTGGTTTGAGATGAGTTGTTCTGAATTGGTGCTATATAAAAACTGTACTCAAATTCAATTTAATTCAGTAGCAACTTTAAATTGCATCTACAAAGAAGGACATGTTGACCCTATTAAGACAATATAGACAGTTTATCTAAAAATTCAGTAGTTCTACAGGCTGTTTGGAACCCTCTTCGAAGTGTCACATTTGCTGATTCACTGAAGGTTCGACATTATCTCCAGGCACAGTTTTGAAAAGAAGCTCATTGAAGATGGTACATAATCATACGTAACAAAATAAATTCCCTTTTATTTCACACATTGCAGCCTTAAATGGTGGCTTGTTACAATTGGTTATCATTTTGGCCTTTTACAATAAAGCTAACTAAGATTTTAAATTAAAAAAGTCTTTCCCATACTGTATACATTTAAACCTTACAGAATAGTATATTAGACCAGCATTAATTGCCCACTATATTAGATTTTAAAATAACTAAAACAAAAGCCTTCACATTTTACACACCTGGTCATTGCCAACTTGTGGACTGAACTACTGTTACACATGGGATTGTGTTGGCCTTTTAAAATGAAGCATACTGAAATGTTCTGAATAAAAATACCTCTGTTCCACATGTACTACCTACATTTGTACGTAATAACACAATACAATAGGATTTTAGGATAGGAAATATGTTCCATATATCTAATGCACCTTCACTATTGGCTCTACATGGTTACGCTCTACTACAACCATTTCTACAATTTTTCTTCTTGTACAGTACCTGCATTTTTGGTTCCTGCTCCCAAGAGGTTAAAATAGGAGCTGAGCTAGGCCAAAATATAATGTGAATGGACTAGTTGATTGATTGCCCAATGGTATGGAGAAATTAGGTTTTCATCAAAATAGTACAGAAAATTAATAAAGCTCATGAGTGACCTAAACATTATAAAGCACTTAATGCTTCCTGTGAGCTTCTACCACATAATGTATGGTACTATATGTCATGTGTGTTTCAATTGAATGTTGTAAGTTTTAATGTTGAATTCTATTCCTGGAAACTGCAGTAGCTTTTAATTTGTAAACTGTGTTGTAATTCAATGTTCAACTGTTTTTTCGGAAGTCGTTTTGGATAAAAGCGTCTGCTAAATGAATAACTCTAAATGTATTGTAAAAGCAGCATGAAATGGCTCATCAATAGTCTTACAAAATGTCAGGTCCCTGACAGTAATACTCCTGCAAAGTCTATCTGCTTTTAAGTTTACTGATAATTTCTTAGAAATAGTGTTAGTCCTAAAATAACCCAGCCGTGGTGTATACTGACAGAACAGACAAGATAATGCACCGTATTCTCTGCTAGGCGTATACACCAATGAATATACTTCTTTGAGCAGGACTGGTCATTGCTGTTTTGAATGTAAGTTACAGAGAGATCCTTGTCCTCTTTTACTGCTATAGCATTATCTCTGTTTGAGTTATATTGTAATGAAATACTGATGCCCACATTACGGCTTTTTGTTTTGTTTGTTGTTGTTTTTTATATAAAGAGGAATAAATATTCAGTGTTCAATACTCTTTGCACAATAGCTCCAACTCAGTCAAATTGGATGGCAAGCGTAAACATCGATTTTGTTACAACAAAAACATTTTCATTTGAAAGTCATTACAATACATTAATTGGAATTCCCTGGAGTTATGTGAACCTTCACCTTTGTTCCGAAACCTGTAGCCTGTAACAGGTTTTTTTTTCCAGAATTGCTCTGTATTTACTTCCAAAATTTTTTCCCTAAAACATGATATCAGATCCGCGTGATGCTGCCATCACAGTGGTTTTCTTTATGAAAAGTGAAGTCAGAAATGGTGTGTAATGTTCATTTTGCTTGGTTGTTTGTTTATTTCCACACCAACCTATATGCAGGATAATATACTGTTAAATGAAAAACAAAATGGTGTCATATTGCCTTCTTTAACATGTGTTTCTAAATAAATATGCATTTTTTTAAATCACTCTTATTGGCGCTTACCCGTGATGGCTAGACAAACGGTGTAGATTTCTCGTCCTTGTTACACTGGACCTTCTGGCAGCTTTTTTGGCTCAGCTTGATAGTTGTATATGCCATGTTTCCATATATTTTTTATGTTACCCTTTCGTTTTTTGTATGATGAGGACTGATCTGTGTGAGAGCTGTAGTTTTATAACATAAATGTATCCTAAACATATTCATAACGTTCCCCCAGACCTGTATACTGTCTTACCGGATGTTGTCTGTTTCTAATCTTTTCCAACATCCCTCTGAATCCTGAAGAGATAAACTATATTTATATTTAGACGTAACTGTAAAAAGGTGGACTGTGTTTGCTAATGACAATTAAAGGAAAATGCCTACACCAACTATTTTTTTTTTCTGTAAGTCAGCAAAATATATAAATGTATGACACACTTTACAGAATTTATTCATTAAAAATAAAGTTTTAAACCTATCCTTGCCATTTCACTTTTGTCCAAACTTAATTAGTTACACTTTGGATGTTTGTTTGGGTGTGGGCGGACAGCCTAGTGAAAAAAGCTGAGTTTTTTTAAGTTCTAAAGCAGGAAGTTAGACATCTGTTCAGCACCTCAGAAATCTGCATGAGCTAAGTGGTTAGAAGCTGTGTTAATGCTACCACAACAGGAGTTCACACTACGACTAAAGTGTTTGTGGGTCAACTCATATTGTTGGGAATCTAGTTTTTGCAACAAGAAGAAAAGCAGAAATGAATCTATGATACATCTGTTTGTGTTTATGGATTTTTTAATAATCCATCATGCGACCCACAGTGTTATTGATGCAGAAGTTAAAATCAATGCAGTGTCCTGTTAAGCCCAAGCCCACGACTGTAATGATTATCACGTGGTTATGCTACATCCTACTGTGTATATCGATGAAATTTTTTTTATGTTGGATAAAATATTGGATAAGAATATAGACTTTAACTCTAAAATAAACCTTGAAGAAAGCAAAAAAACACAACGAGAAATTCATGGTCTGCCTTCATTGGTACTTACATGTGACACTGCTGTTAGTTGGCACCACTATAGGATGGAGCCTTGGATACTTAACAATGTCCTGCCAGTGGATTGTGTCTGCATGACAAAGGAACTTGTTCTGGTCAACATAAACGCCTCCATTGATAATCTCTGTTGATAAAACACAAAGGCAAAGTGAATTCCAACTTTGTGGACTCTCAGTAATTTTGTTTGCACTATGCAACTTTTATAAAAATATGCATTTTAAATTTTAACATTTTTTATTAAAAAGGCAGTTTTAACATAAAATTGATGGTTCTTTTGTCATGGATGCCCTATGTTTTACAATCACAATGTTATGACAGTTTTATCAAATATATAAAAACAACAACTTTTTTAATAACATTACCTTCTGCAACATTGAAAACCAACAATAACAATGACATTTCTTTAAGTTGAGTACAATAGAGATAGAGATTTATGGGGGCACACTTTATTGCATGCAATTTAACTGAAATTGACGTATTTAAGACTCGAACAGCCCTGTTTGGTCATCAAGTCAGAGAAAGCACAAAATGTTCAAGCACCTACTGGAAAAGCCTTATTTTCCATTGAGGCTGCCACTTTAAAAAAATACTGAACCTTAAATAAAGAAGCTGAAGATTATAAACTGAAATTAGCTGTTTTATTGTTTTAGAGAGTGCATTTTAATTATAAAAGATATTATGAAATGTAAACAGACTTTTGAAAGTTTCAAAGTTGGGTAAGGGTCTACTAAGTAATACTGAAAGATTAATACTATTATTAGTTTAATACTATTTCATTTTAAGAAGTACTCATCAAATGTGTAGACATCTTTTTATTAATATTTTAAGTTTGTTTATGGGTAGTGTTATGCCTTTCAAGAAATAAATCATCAATATGGCCAAAAATGAAAAGTAGTATGACAACCCTGTTCAAACCTGTTGACAGTCAATACTCTGTGGTATGTGTATTGTGAAATGATGTAAATGAACAGCCATGTTAACACCCCTGCTTATTAATGTTGTTTTGGGAGATTTCTTCTGAAATTTTGAAACTGTTTTTCTGACAATTATTGTTTCCACAGTGTCTACATTGAAATTACATTATAATATGTGTATTTATTTGTGTCTGCAGTCTTTGTAAAGCTTATAATCTGGTGAGACTTGTTCCATGTTTCATTGTGGTCAATCACATATCAACTGCTTTACCAAACCAATGTTTGTAAAGCTAAGAGATAGGAATGATTCCTTGGTCACACATTTATACAAATACAGAAATTTATGGATATACAGAGGGTAATTTAGATTATTGTTGTGCTGGATTTTGGAACTGCTTGATCCTGCTTTTTATTCAAGCCAAAAATAGAAAAAAAGAGACAGAAGACAAATAAAGATAATGGAACACCGCATAAGGATAGACAAGAAAACAGAAAGACAAGGTAAATCCCAAAAGCAGATTTAGATTATTTACAAAGCTTGTGTGTTCCTCATCTCCATACAAACATTTTACTGACATGGGGCTAAAACTGATGAGACCCATGATGTTTCAAAAGGTACACTGCCAGCACCACATTGCACTAGCCAAATACTGTCTCACAAAACCGTGATTAAATTGTGCTGCTTGGGATGGGTGCTGTTGGCACAATTCCACAGGTCTCCATCCCCTGACTAAGTTCTCTGTCTTCCCCTCACTGCATGTGCAATGGGGTAAGGAGAGGAAATAAATTCTGCTCCTCACCACAGGAGGGATATCACTTATCTATGAGGACTCCATGTTGCAAAAATCTAATTGTCTTCACAATAGGATGTAGCTGGCAAAGAATTGCGATGGACCAACCAGAAAAAAAGACTGACTTATCATATCAAATCTGCCAGCAGAATTTTTTAATCATACTCTTGCATCTTGTATGCACTGTAGACCATTCAAGCTTAATAATAGTGGCTAATACTTAATAAATGTTGCTATAAACATGTCAAAGGTATATATGGACATGAGTGATAAGCAGATAAACAAGTCCTTCGCAAACAATTGAAACCCAAGTTTTAGTTTCACAGAATAAAAAGACCACAAGATTTGACAAATCCTTCATAGAATTGAGAGCAGGCGTTTGTGATGGCCACCAGATGACTTTGTTGTCCGCTACATTGTAACTACTTTACTTTGTGCAGAGACAGAAATTTTACCAAGCATCTAAAAACCACAAAAAACATTTGCTTTTATTCTCAAAGCTAATTATCTATATAACTGCTACTCTTTGCTTTCATTGTTTCAATAGTAATCATTAGAACAGAGAATATTCATGCACTTCTAAAATATATACAAATTAAAAAAATAAAAATAAAAATACGGAACAGACAACCTTAAATGCACAAACCTGATTAGGGAGTGCGCAAAGAAAACATATCAAATAAAAAAAATAAAAACTTTGGATGGAGAGCAATGCATTTCCTTTTTTTATTTTTATTTTCCGCTTGATTTTGATTGGAATATAAGTGATTGGTTAGGTTGTCAAGCAGGTACAGGCATGATACTCCAAATGTGAAGGAATGGGCTCATCATAAGTCCATTTGCCTTTTGAATACCCTATATGGTTCTGATGATGACATTTATTTCTCTAATTCAGCATCAGGTGGGCTATTTTAACACATTAAATGAAAATGGATTTTTTTAAGATTGTAAATATATAGTTGACAAACAACAGATTAAATAACCCCTATGCACACCCAGGCACACAAAGAATCACTTGACTTTGAACTCTGAGCTATACCCAATTTCTCTGGAAAGTCATTGTGCCCTCCAGAGAAGCTCCTTTGGCAGAGTAATGTACATATGATACATAAATGTAAAATCCAAAAATACTAAGTGTCTCTCTATTTCCTGTGAGACTGGTTAAAAAAAAAAAAGCTTGAAGTATGCCACAGTTCCATCACAGCGCCTTGCATTTAAATTTTGCTCAAGGTGCCCTGTGGTAGGTAGACAGTACCACCCTCATGCCTGAAATAAAGGCAGAAAGCAAATGTTACAAATTCTACACTTGAATCCCTTAATTTGTATTAGAAACAATATGGTAGTAAGTCATGACACCCTATTTGAAACCCCTATGTAAAAAACATTTTATCACTTCATTAATATATTTTATATTTAAATATTCCACTATCATTTTGAATATGCAAAAAAATCGGTTAATATAAATATTTGTCTTTACAAAAATAAACATGTTTTGGACTTGTTTCGTAGAAAAACTCAGTCAACCTAGGGAAAAAACATACTGTTTAGTGTTACATGCACTCCTTACCATATGAAATCTAGTGTTCAGGTAATCTGACAAAACCTTAAAATGCTGTAAATCAACAAACTCCAAAAAAACAACACACAAAAAAATGCTGCCTAAAACCGGCCATTGAATAACACCATCATTCTATAACTGGCTCTTTGTTATCACCCTGTTCATGAAAATTGTGAAGTGAGTTCAATTCTAGAAAATATAACAAATACATATTTTACAAGACCCCTGAGAACAAATGAAACCCATGTTGGTTTTGTTTGTATTTGAAGAGACCCACCAGCCAGCAGCAAGAGGCTAGAAAGAGATCAGCAGTTAAATCTTGTAGGTTCGGAAAATTTTCCTAATTAGTTTCTTTATATCTTAAATTTTTGAGATTACATCCTGAGAAAAGCAGAAATCATAGAAGAAATTTGTAGAATTTTATTTTTTTAAATTTTTTTTAATGAAAAATGAACCTTCACCAAGTAAATATAAAAAAGCCTGCTTAACAAGTTTTAGTTTATTTTTATTTTTTTTTAGAAATGTGTTTTTGGATAACGGTTTCAGTGAAATGTTATCAATAATATATTATTCTGGATCATTTAAAAGCTCTGGAATATATTTTATGTTTATGCAATCTCACTACAATGAGCCATATAGCATAATGGATATCAAAAAGACAGAGGGATGGATTGACAGATCTAGCAATGATCCATCAAATATAAACATTGATGAATTTCTCAGCAACATAATCTACCAAAATAAAACAAGAAGAAGTCAAGGTGTTGGACTCTCAACTTTCAATTGGTGAGCTCCATGAAGCCCAACTGCAGTTTTCTAGTAATAAAGCTCCAGGACCAGATAGTTTCCCTTCTGAGTTCTACGAGGAATTTCGGACTACCAGCACCAACATTCCATAGGATGATATCCGAAATCAAGGAGAAAAACAAAGTTCACTCAAATATGAATTCTGCTGACATTATTTTGCTCCAGAAACCAGGGAAATACCCTATACACCCATCCAGTGACTGTCCATTATCATTGTTAAATGTAGATCGCAAGATAATCATAAAATAACTTGATAGACTGGAAAAAGTCACAACTCTTTAAATACATCCAGATCAAGCAGGCTTTATAAAGAGAAGACAGCCTTCCACTTGTAAATTTGGGTTTCTTAGGTTTCTTGTTCTGCTCTCTTGTTTTTGTGTAGTGTGTTTTGTTGTTGTGTATTGTCCTTTGTTGTTGTGCAGTGTCTTTTGTCATCGTGTAGTGTCCTTTGTTGTTGTAATTGCAATTCCCGGACACCGTACTCCTAATTTCTGTGAGCTAAAGACGACATTACCATATTTCTTGTTTGTCATGACAAAATGGCAAATGCCATTTTTGTGACCAACCTAATTTAAATTTATCTAGCAGATATAATATTGTTTGAGAGGCTATTGGACTTTGCCTTTTAGAGCCCCGGAAACCTTGTTTGTACATCAAATCAAGATGCATTTAAAATAGCATGCCACTGGCCTCTGGAAAAAAAAAAAAGAAAGGACAGCACATGTTGTCACGGGTTTTACACAGAATAATGATCCAAGACAACAAATCAACAAAGAAAACAAAGGAAAAAAAAACATTTTCATTTTACTCAATGACTGTCCATTAATGTGAACAACGTCGCTTAAATTTTTCACAAAATATTGTATGTGGGAATGTACTTTACCTGTTCCTTCTATTGTTTCCTATTTTTAGAGATAAGTTTGCAAGACAAATTGGCAAAACAACAATTCACAAAGAAGCAAGAGATACAGATGTACAATCAGCTCGGCAATTACACTAGATAGAGAGGCACATATTTCGGAGCAAAAAGAAAAAAGAAGTCAAACTGTTGATTCGGCTGGGGGAGGCTTCTTCTTGTCTATCACAAAGAGCTTTAACATAGTGTCAACTCAGTAAATCTATCAGCTCAGTAGTGAGAAACTGAGGAATTGCAGAAAAATACTACAGTGTTACGAGTCCGTGCAACTAAATGCTTAGGCATTGCTACAGCTGGACTCGACAGAAGAGATGGAAAAACTCTACGTATTGATATGCTGCAGTCAAAAGTCAGACCAACAGAACTGCCATTAGCAACAAAAATACAGTAAACACATGCTCAGAAACGCATTCACACGTAGGTCAGGCTTCTTCGTAATGAGGACCTCATTACAATACATGCCTTCAGCATCAATTAAATTACCGGTTTTGCTTCATCTGTGGGCCTGTAACCAGGGGGATAGTCATTTTAATTTATATCTAAGAGCTAAGGAAAAGTGGGCAGATAATGTCAGCAAGGCCTTGCTGCCTCTGTAAATTTCATTACAAATAGATTTATAAACACAATACAGCGTTTTCTCTGCAATAGATCACGGTCAAGACACTGAAATCGTGATGCAAACCTCTAAAGTAGAGCTTAGAGAAACTGCTTAAAACATTAAGTTGTGGCTAGCTAATTTGGTAAAGTATTTTCACAGATTGCGTCTTCTCAAATAGTGTTTGCAGGTTTTTTTGGGGTCACTAGTGCAGTGTTCTGACATTTGTATTTTAGATTATTAAAAACGCAAATCAATCAAGAGTGCAAATGTGAGCTTGTGTGTTTTATGTTTGTGTATTTTTACGAGCTGGTATTTTGTCCAGGGTCGGATTTGAGAATTTGAGTAGTGACTTGTTTTTTGCAACAGCAAACACTAAATCAAGGATTTTCCGAAGTAGAAGTTTTCAATGCTAATTTTGCCAAAATCAGTTGGTTCAGTAACTGTGGTTTGAGCTGTTGAAAAATAAATGTCAGGATACATTGATATAACCCCAGACTTGATATCCCTACCCACCCATCATTTGGTTATGCCATAAAGCTTCCTCCTTGTCCTCTATTGCTACCAAAATACAGTGGTATGACAGATTTTTAAAGTGCATATATTGTATCTAGGTGCTTAGATATGGGTAGAAAAAAAGAAAATGTTTCCACCAAGTTTCTTTCATTTTTCTTGTAAATACATGTGTACACTAAAAAGAGAAAAAAAGAAGTGGTAATGTCAGCCAACAATGTACAGTCCAGTTAAATATTATGCATTATGTTTAACTTCATGCAAATTATACATTGTGGTTTTTAAATAAATACAGTAATGTCTAAATATTTTTTATCAAAAAGTATTAATAGTATGAATGTTTAGTATACTTAAAATACAAATAAAGGAAGAGTATAAATGCACCTTACAGAGTTTTGTGGCTGACTTCAGATGTTAAATTACATGACGTTGTCAAATTTCTAAAATTGTCATTTCAAGGCACATTTTCCATTTTAAAACAGCACAACTGTTAGAGAGGTGAAAAAGGTCATATTTTGTGAAATAGTACATTGAAGTATCTGTGTACATTTCTCAGACAATGTAAACAGCTACTTTAACTGTAAAGAAGATGGCAATATCCAGGCAACCAAAATATCTCATTGCAGACAGATGCCGACAAGAAAGTTTAGGTATTTGGGTCCATTTCCTTTTCCAAAAGACCTTTGTAATGCTGAGAGTTTTTAACTTTAGTTTTTTTTTTCCTCAAGTACAGACAGGAGACTATGTTGACACAGTAAAATGGTAGAGCTTGTGTGTGGTGTGTTCACTTCAGAAGAAAATGTAGTTTTGGATTTCTGGCTAGTTATTGATCACAGAAAATTAAGCTGAATAAGCTTAACTATGGCAAAACAAGAAGAAATAAAGGGTAAAAATTAGCCTCATCAAACAGTCATCAGATCTACCGTATTAAACTATGAGACCCAGTTTTATAAAGGTCCAATGACTTTAATTTCCCGCATGGGTAAGGCTTCAATAACACTAAATATCACATTTCCCGATGTTCCAACTGCTTTCTCCGAGACCCTGTTAATCCAGTTCTCAATCCCAAACAAAAATACCATTGATATTACATTGTGTAATTCCTTGATATTAACACTTCACTGATGCAAAATGGGGTTATTTTCTTAATGCATTCAGTCTAATGGGACTTTAAGATCTGTCTTTTTTGCACTGTGTAAGACTTTCATACAATTCTTTACCGAATACACTGATATATTTATATCAGACACTTTACATTAAATAAAAAAACACTTAACCCACAAGCAGATAAACGCTTCGTTTTTAGTAGAATTCATGTGAGGTATGTCCCCATAACTTTTATTTCTAATAATTCCTTTCCAGGTGATCATTCAAACATGCAGTCTTCCTAACAGCTAAAGAGCCAGTAATAAAAAGACATTCAGAATTGGATTAAATTATGAGTTTCCTGATACTAGTTTTATCGTGTGACACATATCACACTAATGCATCATACATTTCATATCTTCTCTAAGGTCTATGAATAGAGCACCTCCCACATGAAATACATGCAATTCTAACATTCGTATCGTAGTTCACATTTGCAGTAGTGCTACACATGCATGTGTAATTGCACTTTTATGGGTTTAACTATTGACCTGAAAAGAACAACTGCATTAATTTGAAAACACATAAAAGTGCTTCTCAAGAGGCTCACCAGAGAGATATCAAGCATGGATTTGATGCCTTTGAGCACTTTGCGGTCAGGAGGAGCAGTGTGTGCAGGGGTATGTATTTGTAAATGTTACATGGAAGAGAAATAAAAAAGTTAAACTTGAAAAAAAGAATAGCAGAGAACGCTTTTAAAGATTGACTAAAGGCAAACACATGTTATGAATTTGTTTTTACTTTAGAAGTACAAGTAGCACATGTTCCACATACAGATGTGATCTGTTGCAGGAATGAAGGAACCCCATTCATAACCCTATTTAATTTCCCTTTGGGATAAATAAACTATTTTTGATTTTTGATTGATTTTTTTTTTTTATTCATTGAATGCATATTTAATTCAATAAGCCAATTGGCATTCAAGGTTCCAATTTTGCACATCATACTCATGTTTTTTTTGTTTTTTTCACAGAAAATTTTCTAATATTTAAATACATTTAAAGTATTGCTTTTCTAGCATTTACCTTCAGCTTTACATTTAAAATATTTATATATTCTTGTATTTTGTTTGAAATAAAAATTGGCTGGTACAGCTAATGCACTGAATAAAAATATCTCTTTTCATAAAAGTCCAAAGTTGAAGGAAGAAAAAACGTATTTTGATTTAAGAAGAAATTAATATTGATTTAATACAAGGTATTAACCCTATTTAATACCATAATTTTACTTTCTTAAAACATATTTTTAATCAAAATAACGATAAGTATAAAACTATAAATGTTGTTTATCCCACGGTGTGGTGTTGGTTTTATTATTCAGAAATACTTAAGTATGGTTGCAGATATGGTTGTAGATATGTGTGGGAGCTGGTTTGAATCTGTAACCTAGTCCTAACAGTAAGGCCCTTGTCAAAAATTCCTTACACTTTCCCAGTTTCCATTCTTCTAACACATCAAACTTGAAGACAAACTGTTTACTTGCAGGAGCAATAATGAAAAGATAATCAGAGTTATCCATTCATTAATCTGTCAGTGGAGATAAAGCTCCGACTGATCTTTGAAGATGCAATTGAAACTAGAAGTTGGAGACTGTAACATTCACCTTTTTACTTTTATGGTCAAAATGCAATCATGCTTTGTTTGTGGAGATAAAGCAGATGTCCTGGAGACCATTAAACCCAGCCCCCATCCCCCAAACACACGCCTCTTCTACACTGAGAGAATTTAAGTCATGGGGTGTTGATTACATTTGGCCCAACCCAACTGCAATTATTTCCAAGAGTCTTTATGAAAAAATGGCAATGATCTGGGGGATTATAGAATTATGCCTGAGCGAGGCAAACCATGTGCTTAAAAACAACATAAAATCAAGACAGAATAGTTTTGAAAGTGGGGGGTTGCAACAGTGCTTATTTCAAATTTTAGCTGTGATCAAATCCTTGTAATCTGAGCTTTATGGATAAGGTGGAGGAAGAGAGAGGGAAAATTAAATTAGAACACTACAAGACGGAGCAAATACATAAGTGAGAAAGAAACCCCACCACCCCACACACACACAACCACACACAAAGATGCAGAAAAAAAAAACAGCAAAGAAAAACCACCGAGATTATTATGGCAACATACGAGTGAGTGAAAAAAGAGTTAAGGGACCTCTAATAGCTGCTGCTGAGGGTCACTTAGCGTATCAAGGCTGATGCATGAACAGCCTGTCAGCTGAATTAAAATGAAGCAAAGGGTCGGGAATGGACAAACAAACCAGGGTCTGAGCGAAAAAGAAGATGGGAGTGCATTTACCATATCACAAGCATACAAACTATGTTGGTTTTACCAAAGGAAAAAAACTAGCTTCACCCTGGGCATGGTTTCTTTTTAGGTCTGCAAAAACAAAGCAAGTAACACACTGGAGACCAATGTTCTCACTGCATTTAAAGTTTGTGTTGAACATGACATAAATTTCCACTCAAACACTATGACAACTATTTAAAGGCATCATTAGTAGCCTTTAGATGGTAGGGTAAGATTTGGGTTTACATAATGTTTACTCATCCACCAACAGTCTCCAGGTATTTCTCCTATAGTTGAGAGACAAGAGAGGCAAGACCTTTGACAGTCCTCAGTCCATCACAGGATAACACAGAGACAAACATGTTATATAACCGTGCAAGGACACACACCGAATGGGAATTATATGACAACTAAACCCCAAAGAGAACACACACATATGCACAGAGTGTGAACACATCGTAAATCAATCTAGCTTGACATCACTTGTGTGAGGAGCTGGGGTTAACTTAAAATTTGGGAGACTTTCTCCTAACATACTTAGGGTACCAACTGAGTTTTTTTGAATCAACACTAAATCAACACCTATTTTCTGCTGGAAAATGCACAATGTTATGAAGCTCAATTTATCTGAACGGGTTTCATAAATATGTGCCTGTAATTAAGAGACTTCCTACTAGATCGCAATCCAATGAATCACCTTTGGGATGAAGTGGAACAGCATATAACACAGATAGGAATCCTGCAAACACATTATGCTGTCATGCTAATAGATCAAGATCTAGGAATGTGTGAGTAATAAAGAGGCTGGTAAGTGTAACAGTATATTTATCATGTATTTACATACATTTTAATCTTTGTTCCATTTTGCTTATGTTACCTATCTTTCATGAAACCAATGTTAACAATATTGTTTCAGACCATAACACTCGCTAAGCAGATCAAAGTTCTGATTATATTTATCCAATTTTTGCCTTACAAAAATGTTGCCATTAGTATAGTAAGGCCAAGGCTACTGTGGCATACAGCCACCAGGAGACCAAGATGAACAAAAAAAGCTTTTTTTTATGTCCCATTACCCAACACTGCTAACTTCAATAGCTGTTCTACTTACTCAAGGCTTCAGCCCAAGAGGCAAAATAATCATATTAATTATTAAACTGCCAAGGGAGCAGGAGTGGGAGTTGTAGCATTGAAGGGTTGAAGGTCAATGTGTGTGTGTGTGTGTGTGTGTGTGTGTGTGTGTGTGTGTGTGTGTGTGTGTGTGTGTGTGTGTGTGTGTGTGTGTGTGTGTGTGTGTGTGTGTGTGTGTGTGTGTGTGTGTGTGTGTGTGTGTGTGTGTGTGTGTGTGTGTGTGTGTGTGTGTGTGTGTGTGTGTGTATGTGTGTGTGTGTGTGTGAGAGGTATGTGTGTATTTATTCAATATGCGGCAGATTTTGTAAGTACTCACTTGCAAACAAAAGATCCACCTCTAGTTTTCATTGTACTTTTATTTACAGTTTGAGCAATAAAATAAGAATATTTTATTTCAGCACAGTTTGTTTAAAAATGTTCATGCTTCAAATTGGAACATTTCTTTTTTTTTTTCCCAGTTGTTCTCCATTTAACATTATCATTTAACCTAACATGTTTTAATTGAGGGAAGAACCAGCCAAAATCCAGTCTGAGAGGGAGAACATAAAAACCCACACAATAGTGTTTGCAAAGTTAAGAAACTGATAAAAAACCAAAACTGTTAAAGTCCTCATTTAAATATATAAATCCATACATACACCCCAGGATTCAATAGCTTGTTGGTCTGCCATTTAGAGCAACATGAAGTAGTCATTTACTCATATAGTGGGTAATTGTTATGGCCATAGGCTTTGTAGGCAGCATTCTGTAAATTGCACAATGCTTATCCCTCGTTTTTCTCTGTGACCACTAGGATGCTGTGCTTCAGCAGCTCAAAGTCTAAAAGGCCATTACCTACAACACCACATAGACATTACACATCAACGCATTCGCACTATCCCAATGAAATCTACATTTACATTCATTTATAGTTTCTGTTAACCTAATTCTTTATATTTCATAAATGTTCATTTTGTGCACTGCTACCCATAGCATGATCTCCCGTTTTTCTTATGGCCATGAGCCCATCAAAATAAATGTACTGCTCCTTCTGAAAGTTTTGTGTGTTCCACATAAGTGAGAAAGTTTCCCTTTGTCTTTACAATGATTGTAAGGATTATAGTATGTGTTGTTACCATTTGATTTGCATTGAATAGCTCCTGTAGCTTGTTAATTTTTAGACACACAGAAGCAAAAACAGTGCATCAACAGTACTTTGAAAGATACATTTTTTGATGTTTTAAAGCCTGATGGTGTTAAGTATGGACTCCTCTACTCCTCTGATGGCTAGTGACACTGGTGTATCTTTTGAGCAATGAAAAAATATTGCTTTTGTTAAAGCCTAAAGTTGAACAACAAAATAAAACAATGTTTCATGATTTGGAAAGGGCTAGGCATAATGTGGAAAGACAAAAACTCAAGTCGATAAGAGAAACTAAGCTGGAGAGTGGTGTTGAGTACCCTCTTGGGTGGCATTCAGATGCAAGGTCAGATATTACTGACTTTAGTCATTTCTCCAAGTTTAATAAGAAAGACCCTGAGATTTTGAACTCCAAGCAGAAATACGTGGATAAGCGTGTACATGTTGGTATTGAAGTCTGTTCTGCCTTTTCTGATTTAAATACTGCTGACTCTCTTTTGTATAATACGGAAAGTTTGCTGTGCTATGATCTTGTGTGTGAGGGTTAGGCACTGTTTCCTTGGCTGGAAATGTGGTGTGATGTCTCATTTGGAATAATTGCACGATTTAGGCACTCATTTTGACAGATATTGGTGTTAAAACATTTGAAGACCTTCACAAGATTATTTTTGTTATTTCTCAACAGGTTGACTTTTTGTTGGAGTTTATTTTAGCTTACACTAGTGAAAACTTTATAACAGTCAGTTGTTACATGAGTCTGACAACGTTTGCAATTTGTGTCACAAACTTAGACAAAACAAGAATGCTCTTAAACTCTCATTCTGCTGAATATGTAAAACAAGTAGTGTTTAGGTTGCTTTAGGCGTTAAGACTGACTTGGAATCATATTTGCCTTTTATCACAGAAGGTTTTGTGTCTTTAGAAGACAGTAAATAGCAGGGTGCATGTGAAAATTTTGCAAAACACCTTTGATTTATTTATTGTAGCCTCGGTTTTACTATTTGAAAATAAAAAAAAACGTTATAAAACTGAATAATTCCTGTACTTAAAATGGGCATGATCGTTTTCAGTGTATTACAACATATAAAGTTGTTGCACTTCAATGTCTTTCAGAATAGGCTGTTGATTGGTGTTCATTCACAGTACAAGTGCAGGGCATGGCAAATAATACTGTTCAGTCTGTTTCTTTTCCAAAAATTGTAATCCCAATCTCATTAAATCTTTGGTAATCTGACATTCCAAGCATTTTTAACATAAAAATGCATTTTTTGATTTTACTATTTAAAAATATTTTTAGTTTACCCCTTTGGGTAAATTCAGGGTAGGGTGCTGTGCTTTAGGAGCTTAGAGAATAAAAGGTTGTCAATTTTCTCTTCCGGTCCCCACTGGCTCTCTCTCCCTCTAGGCACTTCCTCCACCGGCAAGGAGTGACATGCTGTGTTCTCATCTCTTCTATGTTGATCAAATTTAAGTTTTGTTTTCAATTTTGCATCACTCATACACACATTACACATCCTATTATTTGCAGTATACCACTGATCTCGACATTTATATTCCATTGTAGTATGTGTTAACATCATTGTTTATCTTTAAAAGATGTTCTTTTTTATGCAGCACAACCTGTGGCACGGTCTCCCGCTTTTGTTATGGCTCTAAGCTAGTCAACATTTTAAACTCTTTAAGACCTCCTGCCTTTTTTTCCCCAAGAGATTATGTCTTCTAGCTCTGAACAAGCCAAAGTCAGTTTTTATTAGTTGTACTGTCATAACTATACATATTTTGCATGCAAAATAAAGCATGTACAATAGAGCAATTGTGTTTTTAATTCAAGTGAATTTCAGCATTCATTCAGCAAAATGTGGATGCTCCATGCCTTAAATTCCTTTAAGCAGCAAGCATCTCCTTTGTTATATGCCAGTAAACTAGCTGGTTTTGCTAAATATACCAACATAAGGAACTTGTTTAAATATGCATATGAAGTTAAAAAATCTTTAATGATATCCATTTAGTTTATGTAAATTAATATAGAGTGACAGATTCTGCAAAGGCTTTTAAGACCCCCCAAACCGCCAGTCAGCTCCCAGTTTACTTGCTTTCCTCTTCATTTTGTTCTTCCTTTGAGAAGAGCAACGAGTGTCTCAGAAATCAAAAGCCTGTTTCAAACATCATGTTGCCCTCTGACTCAAAGTAAAAACTTTATGTGAAGGCCGCACTTCCATGTGGTGACATATTAGATCTGCACTGACAGGCAGTTGGTGACAGAAACCAAACATGACAGCCCAGTATGATCAAATAGCATCATATCTATGACATGCTTTTCAACAACGTATAATAATGAAAATCCATTACGAACCTCTGACAATAACAATTATCCCAGCATGAAATCCATTCATACTATTCATACACAACAAACTAAGGACATGAACTGTAGTATAAAGAACCAGTTGTTGACCTTTGAAAGACATTCAACAAGACAATCTTACATTTCATAAATAAACGGAAATCTGAAATTTTAACTTAGCGAACTCTCAAAAACGCATTTTTTTTTAAATTATTTTTTGTGTTCTTTTTAGTATTACATTTTACCATGACCTTACATTAGGTTAATCAAGATGTAATGCAACCCTCTTGGTTTTTACTGGTACCATCAAAAATACTTAAAATAAATTTTAATTCCCTGGATTGAGGTACTTTATATGAATTAGATTCAGTGGAGAAATTTATTGGAAAACAGATTCTGAGAATTTTGCTACCTAAAAATAAGTTATTGTCCCCATGGTGAAATTGGATTTGCAGCAAAGTTCAAATCACAACCCTTTTTTAAAGGGCACTAAAACATGTGTTTTATAAAGATCTGAAAATTCGTTTGAGAATTAAATCGCAGAGTAAAATGTTTTTAGACACACAAAGAAGCACATTTGTGAACGATTAAATATGTAGCATGAATAACATGTTTTTCAGTGTTAATTGTTGAATTGTTCTTTCAAACAAAAGAACAAAAGACATTTTTGTCATCTCTACACAATAACTTGTTCAAAGCTTTGTAGCTTTGGGTAATTTATACACAATCATTAAAAATGTGTAACACGCCCTTGTGTTGAAACTAAAGAGCAAACTATGGAAAACCGTTCATAAACTTAAATGTAGACGCTTGGATAGTTTGTCAGTTTAGTTGAGGTATTTGGCCTTGCTCTGCAGGGAAAACTTGAGAAAAGTTGACTTCCCTTCGTAATGTGATTTTTGATTTTACTGTTTCAGTGAATTCCAGCCAATACGTTTTCAATGCTAATTTCAATAGAACTTTGGCATTTTTCACAACCACCTTGTGAGCTACTTAACTATATTTTGTTTTAATTTGTTGTCTTTATAAGATTAAAATCCTTGGCTAGGGTAATATACCTTAGTAATATACACAAAAAAAATTTCTTAAGTAGTGTATATCAGAGAAAGAACAAATATACAATTTGTTTCTCAACTGGAATTGTTTGCTTTACTGTCATACGCTCTATGTTGTATAGTCATCCTAGTTTAGCTGCTGAATATAACGCTTTGAATTATCATGTTATGGTATGGCTAATCTTTAAAAATTTTTGGTGGGTGTCAGAATTTCTGTTCAGCACTACAAATAAATATAAGTAAATAAATAAATAAAAAATAAATGTAGAGTTAAATGAATATTGCATTAAAGAGAAACCCAATTGAAGACCAGCACTGAATTAAAGTTAACAAGGAGCTCCTGACGATGTAAATTATAATTTAAGTCATATAAAGACAGCTCTACTTTTGGTATGGGACATGAGGGATAACTGCATCTAAGCATTAGATGAAATAACATGGAGCAAAAAGACATCTGAAGAAAAAAATAAAAATAAAACACATGTCACTGGTCTTATATTTTACATATACATCAGAGCTCATCAGTGTATAGACTTTGCCTTGAAATGAAGGAATTGCAGGCAATAGACTGACGTGTGGTTTTTGAGTATTAATTGGCATTAAAATTCTTCATATGCCTCCTTCAACTTTTAATGAGGTTGAAGTCCACTGTTACTTCCAGCAGACCACTGAAGTTTAGTTTGTAAAGCAATGAATGTACATTTAGGCATGCATTTTTAACTGCTAACTTTTTACCTGTGTGCTAAGATTAATTTTATTTATGTAATAAATATAAGTAATGTAAATGATTTGCAAGAAAAATAGGCTTTAAAATAGACCTTAAAAACCTACCTTCAAAAGCTGGCTACTGAGATTAAAGCATACTTGCTTATGACAAAACACAACTGAAGTGATAAGAAAAATCTTGACCACATTGAGATATGTATGTGTTTCAACACTGTAGTTCCATATTCGTATGCCCGCCCTACACATACCTATGACCTAACCCATATTAATCAACTTTGTTTCTTAAGCATTCTTTATGCGGTGCCACATAACTGACTGCTTGGAGTGAATTAATTCCGAAAGGATGATATTTTGGAAATCTAGGTAGTGTTTACAAACATCTGAGTATACCCCAACATGGTGAATAAATAATATTGCATTTGTGTCATACTCGCTTTAATTCAGTACCTTTATTCACTGTGTCAGCAAGTGGTATTACATGGCAATCAATTAACAGCAAGTACCTTTGATGCCTGTTCCCTACTTCGATTTAACATGTCTCTCCTCACGATCCACATTAGGGCATCACAAATGTGACAGTATGAAATCTCGTCCTTCAAAAAGGAACTCCCACTTGCCCCCTTTCTGGAATGGTGAAATATTGAGTGTGACATGGGAGTAATTGCATGGGAAGTAATCAATTAGACACACAATTGAAGGAGACCTGAGGTCTGTGGGCTGCCAGGCAAGAAGCTCAACTAAATTCTAGTGACATGCACTAAACCATTCTGGTCTCCCTTTTCTGGCTCCATTTCTATTTAATTTCCTAATAGTTAAAGAATGAATAAAAAGTATAGGGATCAGAGGAAGGCACTAATTGTATGGCCCCTCAATAAGCAGTCCCCTTACTGGGGGAAATACCAACTTACATGATCACTTTCACCTTGCGCCCTAACTTGTCCTTTCTATGGCTCCCTTTTGTACTACTGTCACAAAGCAGCAAACTGGAAAAGCTATTGTGATCCCACAAGTGCAAAGGCCCTTGCAGAATTGGGAAAGTCTCAGTCTTTCATTAACAGTGACAACCCATGCAAATATGAAACTTTTTGTTGTTTTCTTAAAACCATTGATGAGACAAATAAAGGCATCCATCTGAAATATGGTGGGGAGAGAAAGAGGGAAAAAGAGGTGAAAGACATGGAAAAAAAAAAGGAAAAGATAAAGAGAGAGCAGATGGGCCATGAAGAAGTGGATAAGGCCTTGGCGTAAAAAACAGGCTTGTGTACACGCATGCAATGAGAGAAGATCATTCAGCAGATGGGGCCTTAGATTGGATGCTTCATTTTAGACACACGCCGTACAGAGATAGTGTGGTTTGAAGGGGGGGGAAAAAAAGAGTCAACAGCACTAAACAAATGTGGAAAATAATGGTGGAAAAGCATTAGCAGTAAAATGTGTTAAATCAGAAAGCTCATCTGTGTTGCGCTCCTTATTGTGGCTGTTAATATTTTGCCTGGGAAACAGGCTGTTATTACAATGTGAAAGCACAGAAGCTGTCCAAGGTTCATGTAAATCCAGACAAAAGAGGTTGAAATTTCAGGCTGAGCATGAAAGATGACATTGTGGATCTGTTTGCATCAAAAAAAAAAAATAGAAAATGTTGGAAATGTTAGCAAGCAGCACCGTGTAGCCTTTTTCTTGTTTATATGCTCAGGCAAAAAGGGGGTATATGAATAAAGTACTTCTTGTCCAGATGTGTCACATTACAACTACGGGCTTCAACAGTATGAATTTAAATACACACTCCACCTGTCTTCTGTAAAGGATTTATAAAATCATTATTGTTCCTTTTTTTCCACAATTAAACACTAATGTGTGTTGAAATATTACATACATTCCCAAAACTATTACTTGAAGTGTATCCCCTTAATTTAAAAATGATAAACAACCATAAACACTTTTGCAATCGAACAATAAAGTAATTTTTGTTAAAAAACAAAACAAACAAATAAACAAAAAACAACAACAATTACACCTTTTTGTTCAAGCTTTCTTTGAGTTTCAGAAAAAAATTCAAACAAACAACTACACTCCCTACACTAGAGAAAATTGTCTTTTATCTTTATTATTCTACACACCCATGTGTCCACAAACACAATCCCTAAACTTTTACCAGCTTTGCTGTGATTTATATTTCATATTCATGAGGATAACTTAGCTACGCTTGATTGAAAGGTGCATCAGAGGGAGTCCTATCCCTGCTCAGCCCGAGCCCTTCCTCCATCCCATTTGGCTGTTCCTTTAGGCCCAGAAAGTCCATTCATAGCAAGCAGAGTGCACCCAAAAAAATCAATAAGTGGAATGCTACAATATTGTACCGACAAATTGATTTCATCCCAAAGCAATTTCTACCCAAGTAGAAATACATATGGAGTTCAACGGCTGAAGAGTCCTTTAGCTGTGCCTTCTCTTGGTTAGTTTTGTATGGTCCTAATAAGTTTTATCCTCTTTAATGTGCTGCTTATACTTGATATTGACTATTTTATACTTCGGTTGGGAGCTATAGCTAGGCGAGCAATTGACTAAAGTGACAGAAACATCAAAAGCCTTTTTATAAATGAAATATCTAGCCTTCAAATCACAAATAAAGACAAACAAAATAGTTTGATCTACTGAAAAGGACTCAGACTTATTTTCTTCTTCAACTGCAACTACAACCACTCTAGCTCACAAAGGGTTTGTCTTAATCCTTGACAACAAATGGCCTCACAGTCAGCTCCATGTACATCTGAATGGAAAAGCTTGTTGCTGCTACACCCATATGCATATGTGGAGCACCCTTAGAGTTTACCCAGACATCTTGTCTCTGTGGATGTCACCTGTAAGTATTAAGAATAAGCTAAGGTATTGGCTCAAATTTAAGTTGATTAAGTAAGCATAATCTTACACTTTAGAGCGAAGATGCAGGTCGCAGTGTACAACTTACTACTCTAAAAAAAGTATGACTTAAGATTTCCTTTACAATAAGGACCAAAGACTTTGGGTTTAGCTTGAGCTCATGGTGTAGGATTGGAATCTCATGAAAAGTCTTCCCTCCTCTAATCAGGGTTGATTATAACTGGTGAGTATAGACCATTTCTCTTAGGATAACTGCAGTGCATACAAATGGTTGTGTGACACTAATTTCCTCTTTAATGTTTCTAAATAGTAGATGACAGTGAAATGAGTAAAAAGTTACAAAAATTGCTTAGTTTTTCTAGTAATTTCCAGTAAGTAAGCCATGATGAATGATGTTCCTATATTACATTTTTCGTAGTAATAATAATTTGAGTTACCTGAGCATCTCTGGGTTTTAGTTGCCTAGATGGCATGCATCTGATGTGTGAATCGCAGTCAGTAGGTATTTTGTTACATGACTTGGACGTAGGATCTAAACACCTGAGACCTGACTTCCACTTGGAAATATGACTTGAGAGATGTCCAGGTAATAAACAGAACACAAGCCTACTGTATTCACAGTTTTAGGAAAGCTTTATTATAGCCATTATATAAAATTGTTTGAAGTTGATTTTCTTGACCACATTATTATAACTTACCTAGATCTGAACAAAAAATACATACATCTATAAAAATGTGTAATGTAATTATAAACTGCCAAGATTAGTGTAAAGTCACAGTTCCCATTGTTTAATAAGGTTCTTACATAAACAGGAAGTTAGTCAAATGTTTGCTGTTAAAATAAAAACAAATAAAAATTAAATCTTACCGTAAAATAATATTGTCCTCCCTGTATACTATTTACAGAGTAAGACCTAGATAGATGAAGTAGAGCAGTTGCAGACCAAAGCTTTTGTACATAACTTTATCTGCTCTTAATGGGTTAAGGCCATGGATGGCAGATCAAACAGCCTCTTCTCACAGAGTCCAGCCCAGACTCCGAGAAAACTGTCTTCAACTTGGCACCTAGCTTAAAAGGTCTGGCTTAGCAAAAAGCTGCTGTTTGTGACAGACAAAGGCTATTCCCTCAGAATATAGCAAAATATGAGAAAATATACAGCATTGGGGTGTAACACAGAGACAGAAACTGTCATTGCCTATAAAGCCTGATCTGTTTGTATCCTTATTTCGACTGTGGGGAATCACCAATAAAAAAAAGGAGACTGAAAGAATGAAAGACAACTAAATAATTTAGAAAGAGGGTTAAAAAGAGGTTCAGAATGGAGCTTAGTGCCAGGTTTCAGGGTTACAAAACCAAACAAACGTACCTTATGATAAAATGTATCATAATCTAACAATGATGGGCTTAATTATTTTGGTTGCAATCCTTTGCTGTTGCCTTAAATTATTTTTTTTTACATTTTAATCAATGTTGTTGAAAAATTACAGTTTGTCATTTATTATACTACAACAAGTTTAACTGATATTTATTTTAAGCAAAATAATGAATGAATATATATAATGAATATAAGTTACTTTTGATCATTTACTATGACCTGGGCTTTCTATGGTAAAATAATCTATGCCCTAAAGTGGAAATAGCTAAACATGTTGTTTACAAGTCAAGTACTTTATTTTATATTGACCACTAGGTCAGGGCTCGTGAAGAGGATCAAGCAGCACCATGAAACAGCAGCACCACCCATTTTCTGCTTGGTGGTCTATTTTTTCAGGCAATCTTGTATAATGTATTCTCAACTTCCAATCAAAGACCCTAGAGTTGATTGATAACTACATTTTTAAACATGAACAAAGATATGTGTGTGACCAGTGGGGGAAAATTAGTCCCTTAATTGAGCCTTACGGGTTAAGGTCATGAAGAATAAGCAGATCCAAATGAACTGGTGAGGCACCTAAATTATTCATGGGTTTCTTGCCTTATAGCATTTGGGAAATTATTACCAGTGTGTTCGTGGTTGAATACGTTCTACTGGAAAAACATGCAACGATTAAAAGATATAAAAGTATTTATTCAGATAACCTTTAATGGATTAATTTTAATCAATTTATACATTTTACCCTTAAACATTGTATATCTGTCCATATAGATTTCAGTGAATTGCACTCACATATTTTTGCTTACATGTTTAAACCTTTTGAATCTGTCCAAATTGTAGTGGTATGACAATCATCATTTAAAAATGCCTGGTGGAGTGTAAATATGTTAAACAAATAACAATAAAAAAAAAAATTATGTTGCCGGAATTACGACCTGAGAATTTTATACATTACCAAACAGCCCTTTCCACAATGAGATTAAAACTAATAATTTCATCCCAAAAAAATTAACACAACAAAAAACAACCAAATCAGTCCGACCACTTGCCTGTAAGGTTTTTAAGGCCCAGCTGTCGGAGGCCGAAGTTTCCATCTCGTCTGTAATTCAGGAAAATTGCAAGCGAATAGCGGTCCTCATAAAGCTTGGTTCCTCGAATAATCCTCAAGTTCTCCAAAGGCAGGTAGTCAAACTGGTTCAGGGCCACCAACACATAGCCCGTCACTTCTCGTATTGACTGTAAACAGAGTTATGGAAGGAATTGTTAAAGTTGAAACAAAATTGTGAGATAACATTATATGCACAAAATACATATACATGGCTGTGTCTTTATATATATATATATATATATATATATATATATATATATATATATATATATATATATATATATATATATATATAAAGACACATAAAGACACAACCATGTTCCACTGTGATGTTCCACTGTCATGTTCAGTGCGTATGTTTCTAAGACACACAATTTCTACACTCATATGGGGTCGAGTATTACAAGAAGTTTTGAATATCCTCCTAAACCATAAATGAATTATTGCACAAAACAACTATAGAAACAGAAATGTTGCGAACTATTAAACAGTAATGACAATGAAAGGCCCACATCAGATCACTGTTAGTCCAAGGGTTCAAGGTCACTTTCCACATATTCAATCATGCCAGTGAGTTGAGTTACAGCATTGAAGGCAGGAGATTTGGCTTCAGGGTTTGTGGCCTCGCTGCAGAACTTGGCTCAGGGTTCAGTGCTCATAGCCGGTGCTTCGCCCTGGGGTGACTGAGCCACAAGGACAACCATCGCTTCACTCTTTAAATGTCTGTTAGGGAGGGTATAACGACTGTTGAGACTTTGGCAAGGAGCCACCCGTTAACAGTTGCTGTAGTGTGAATCAAAGTGACAGGATGTGTCCTTTTTCTCCCATCCACCCATCCATGGTGGCTGTCATTAGAGGACGAGCAGTCAAAAAAAGTATTTCCATTCTGGGCAAACTAATACTGATAATTAACAAGTCTGTATGTGAACTCGTGTATTTAGCTGAAATAAGTCCTCATAATTTAGTCATGGTGACTGACATCTGTCAAACAGTGTAATCATCAATCACTAGCAAAAATCCCAGCAATCACAGCTCAGCTGAAGACCAAATGTAAAATACATTTGGAAATTCTGATCGTATTGGTTTTGTATGTTTAGGAACTTCAACATTTGTATTTGCAGCTATTAGTTGAAAGTAAATTTAGACGACAGTTGGTTCATATTATTTAGCCTATAATCAAATAAATTTGTGTGTATACAGTAATCTCCAGTATATCCAGCAGTAATTGTTTGAGAGGCAGAGGGCACAGAGGATCACAGAGCAACACAAACGTTTCTGCATTGTGAACCTGTAATGAACCTTTCATTTCCTATTCCGATACTCTTCTATTTAGCTGCTTGGTTGAACAGAACAGGAGCAACAAAATTTGGTTGAAAATTCCGAACCATATACATACAGAAACCAATAATTACTTCAGGGCCCACACTTCAAGGGGGCTTTAGACACATTTCTTTTTCTGTGGCTATTTATTGGAGCACTCATACAATTGTCGGTTTGTTATTTTCCAGCTCCCAAATCAATACTTTCCCAAGTGCAGTCTTGCAGAGGGAAATAAAGCTAGACAGAAAAAAGATTGAAGATACACACAAACCATACCTTATTTTTTTAGTGATAGAATGCATGAGAAACAACTCGGTGATTACGAGACCTTGTTTAGATAATGGCTAAATCTGTCCCGTGCATGGAGACATACCATCAGTACAACCCCTGCCCACAGCAAACCACGTAGGCCCACTTGAAAGAAACATGGATGTGGATTATAGCAAGCTGAAAAATGTAAGGCCCTAAAGGGGTAGAGTAGCTTTGTAGCCCTTAAACTGGGGATTACAGAAAAATCCACATGCAGCACTACAACTGCAGATGTTATAAAACAGGTTTTAGTTTTTTTCTTAAAGACATTACCTTCAAATTGTATAAAACCTTTTAATTTTATGACTGAACA
>JAVLVB010001001.1:179540-192694 GCA_032876305.1 Orestias chungarensis
GTTGACTAAAATCAAACACAAATCTAGAATGTTAAAAGTGACTTCATTAGATCCAATTAGCTTCTCACTCTTTTCTACCTGGACAATACTTGTGATCTAGAGGTGAGTAATTCATATTTGCAATGGTATACCAAAGCATCTTTAGTTTCATCATTTGTCTTTTAAGTCTTACCTTGAGAAGACGGATTAAGAAGGATACAAAAGGAGGACAGTTAAGTGACACTCCTTCCCATGAGAAGAACTTGCAACTCCATCAGAGCACTAATAATGAGTGGACTTCTGTGGGGAATTCTCCAAATTGACTAATTTGTAATTGATTCAGTGCATTAATTACCAGCCTGGTTACGCATGTGTCATGGTTAATATTGGGCCAATCTGAGGAGCGGCGAGTCTTGTCTGCGTTGGGACTATTCGGGTGAGGCAGCCATTATTTAATTATGCCACACTTATATCTGCTGTGAGGCAAGTCTTAATTTGAGAGTAATCACTGCTGCATTTCTTCCTACCGTGAGCTGGTGTGTGGAAAGAGCTGGATCAATGCAGCCCATGTTAGCTCCTTCATCATACCAATGGCAAACAATTCCCAATTGTGATGTAAAGTACCACATGCCAGTTAAAAATATGCTGCACTGTTTTAAACAGTTTAACTTGACAATAACGGTCCCACTTTACATTGTGCTGTTGATTTTTGTCAACATTTAGTTTGTGCTATATTTTTTATGTCTATGAAAAAAAAAAAAAAAAGACTTACAAACAGAAACTTACTAATGTTACCGAATAGCAATATAAGAAAAACATGAAAAGAAACATTGACTGCAAAAGTTTGCCTAATTAAGTGAAATTAGTGAATTTATCAAAAGAAAATATATTTCAATCATAGCATTATCATATGTGTTTTCTGAAAACTTCACAGGCTTGTTAGAGAACTTTTATTATGAGTGGATAAAAAAGAGAAATTCAGATAAAATAATGGCCAGAGCATGCAATAAAATCAAACTTCAGTTGGATTTGCACAATCCTCAATTTTGATTTTATTATCACTTGATTTCATTACTCCAAGACTTATGTATATATATTTATAGTTATATCTTGTTATAAGTTACTACTATGTACCTATATTTCATATACATACTTTAGACACTTATGTGCCAACTATGGCAAAACAAATTCCGTGTATGTCCAATAACGTACTTGGCAATAAAACTCCCCAATTCTGATATAGCATCCTACAGAGCTCTATTTAATCGATTTTACTGAAGTGGTAGGAAGTTGGCATAATTGCAGCTGTACCAAGACAGAGCCATCTATCCTAATCTACCGGACCAGACTCTGAAGGTCTTATTTACATTTATGTCCGAAGAACACTTTGCATCTCTGGAAAAGTCAAAGTTCTGGTATCAGAATCCATAGACAGTAGAACTGTTGGCTTTGCAATCTAGAAATTGCTCCTTTAAGGAAGATTGGTGAGAAGTCACTGTTTATAAGTCATGTAACCAGCAAAGCAAACCGAAGTCCCTGTAATGTTGATTAGGGGCTGAATGAATTGAAAGATTTCGATTGTTATGTGTAAATAATTGTGTTCTTTGCTTTAGCTCATTTTATTAAATAGTATTTGCATTATTTGTACATTTTCTTATAGTGTATTCCCTTGTGTTATGCATTGAATAAAATATGTAACAAAATAAGTCCTTTGTCTTTGGTCAATTAATGACACTAAAGTTGACATTTGATGCAAAGTTTTGGATTTTTGTCTCACAAATCCAACGTACTTAACTGTCACTAAATTGAAACTCTAACTTATCCCCCCCTTTCTAATCTCAAGTATTTTTTTCCAAAAATCTACTCAAGAACCCAACATTGCTCTGACGATATGATGCTGTTTTCCTCTTAGCAACTTCTAATGTATCCACAGGTTTTTTATAGTTTTTTTTTTTTTAGCCCTGAACAGTGAGAGAAGGTATTAGAGGACTTTCTCTCCAACTTGGTTGATTATTTTTCTGTTTTGCTCGACAATAGCTTCTAACTAGTGTTTGGACCTTGTACAAATAAAAAAATAAAAACTGTACGTTTAGCACATTGAGCAGCTACATTTAACTGTCCCCTGTGAAAATGTGGCAATTCGAGCAGTGCCAGCTGAAGCTGATTAAAATTACAATGTATTTTTCATGCAGTACATTTGCTAACTATTTTGATAAGTCAAACAGATATGAAAGTGACTTTCTAAAGCTTTTTATCTAACTTCTTAAAAAAGTCAGCTCTTTCATCTTACCAGAAGTAACGTTGACAGGTACAAATAACTACACTAATAATAATAATAATACTAAAGCAGTAAGAAAAAAATGAGCTTTGGTTAATATATTATTGTAGCATAGATCTGCATTACATTGTGTCATATTTGCCTTTTTGGTTGGCTTAGATTCTTAACCCAATCACCCTCTGGGAGTGCTATCCTGGCCTTAGTGATGTCAAATTGACAGTCTACTCAGACTCTTTGTTGCTTTAGGGGAGGTTGTCACACAGTGGTCTGGCTATTTCTGTCCTTCAGCAGTACACCACCGTGACCTCTAAGTGCTGTCGGGGAGTCTCAACCACTCTTAATAGTTCAAAAGCATTATTAGCAAATAAAAGCTGATAGGCCTCATAGCCTTTTAGATTTTGAAGGACAACATAATACAGACATTGTGATAAAGGCTTGTGTGTTCATTGATTTGGACTTTTGAAAATTCTTCATGAGACACTTCAAGAGCTGCTTCAACAAAAATAGATCAAAGTTCATAATTGTGAATGCAAATACATATAGATGAAAATCATCAAACGGTACATTTGTTTGTGTAATTCAGGTCAATAAGTATATTCAATAATTCCAGATTTTCACAGTTCACATTTGTACATTCATACTCACATCGGTGATAGTAAGCTACTGTTAGGTAGCTACATCTGCCCTGGGCCAGTCTGACAGAAGTGGGGCTGACAGAAGCGGGGCTTCCGGGCACCGGCGCCATCGGACCCCTGACCACCACCAGGGGGCAAAGTGGGTGAAATGTCTTGCCAAAGGACACAACGAATGAGACAAACGAACTGGAGGACTCGAACTAGCAACTCACTAATTATAAAACGAACTCAAACCTCCCGAGCTAACTATATCACTTGTTATATTTAATATTTAAGCGGATTTTGCATTAAAAAAAGTATGTAATGTAATTCTAGATATTAAATAAATGTAATGGTATGAGTGATAAAATATTATTATTATTGCTATTACTAGTATATAAATTTATACAAAATATTTCTGAAGTAAAAGTGTCATCTCCACTATGTTAAAAATGAAAAGGTTGTAAAGGCAATGCATCTCCTCAAGAGGACTGTAAAAATGTCCCCTTTAAATCTTCTCTTGTCTTGTCCAAGTTAAGTGATGGCCCAGTAAAATGAAAAAGTGCTGGAGAGAAAAAGAAATAGGTGATTTAACCCCCTATTCTAACCACTGAGGAAATCTCCAAAATTGAAGATAAAGGTCTTGCTGTCTCCACAGGGAACCAAGAAATCAGTTTTCTGACCCACTTGGCTCTGCTATTGCTCTCTCTTCCACAAACTCACATACCCACAGCCACCGAACGGCTGCAGTGTCCAAGGGGACTTATTTGGCAGCAAGACCCAGTTGCAGTTTTAAGAATTAAACAAACCCAGATAACAATCATGTTTAATTAAGATAGTATTCTAAGTGTTCTGGTCAATAGAAGGGAACATTTTGACCTAATGTGAATTTTTGCATGTTGCTAGGAAATCGTGCTCAACATTTAACACAAAGAGATATACTTGTTTTCAGTTTAAGGAAATAGGTGGCATACATAAACTAGGATCTGGATGAATTTGAATAACCCATCTACCTGTTTGGCAATAATAAACAATGCCAATGTTTTATATGTTGTTTGTAAACAAAAAACAAAGTTTAATGTGCATGGATTGCAGTGAGTTAGAAAACTATATTTACTTGTAGAATTGTATTTTTTTATTAAATCTATAGTAATTTTTCTTTTCTTATGTAACAACATGAACTAATTTATGATAATAAAGAAAACAATAGAAAGAGTATCTCACAACTGAAAACTCAGAATGAGACTAAATGTGAGAGTACACAGGGTGAGTATTACCTACACAAGCATTAATGGTGGTGATGACAGAACATCATCAGGCAAAAGTCATCAAAGGGACATACCACATTGAAGTCTCATCTGAGGGACCAAAATCTATATTTTCTAAATGTATTTATGTGTATAATAAAAGGGTATTTATAAATAAATTCTAAGTTTAAATAGAACATTGATCACACAATCCAGACAGTGAAACATGGTGGTAGTAGCATTGTGCCTCTAGAGGTTTTTTCCACAGCAAGCCTACTAAACTGCTTAGGATTTGATTAGACTGTGTGTGTAAAATTAAACAGTCAAAATTTATACTCCTTTGAGAATCTTTACCAACACACAAAAAAGCAAGAGGAACTAAAGTAGTTGGTCCTCTCCTGTTTATAGTAAAAAGTAAATAGCAGGAGAAGTGTATGATGATTCGTTGGCAGCACCATTTCAGCCAACGCCCCTCTTCCGGAAACAGTTACAGCTAACAGACACTAGATCAGGTATGGCTTCTATTGAGCGAAAAACACTAAAAAACAAATTTACAATAGCAGCAACTAATGCAAATTGGCAAGAAGAAAAAAGTAGCACAGTGTCAGACAATAGCCTAAGCCTAAAGCAGCATAACAGCAGAAATTGTTTAGTATAACCTAACCCTTTAGGATGAAACCTGACACTCATATAAATCTAATTTGAATTGGTGAGAAAAGTTATAATGAGGGCACTGTTCTTAATTTTCACGATGTGGAGGGCTTCTGACTGACATTTATGCCTAGCTTCAGTATCAAGTATATTCACAATATCTTACTTTTTACATATGTAAAAAGTACATATGTGGCAGGGGGAGAACACCCTTTTACTATAAATGCGAAAGAAAAAGAAAAAGAAAAACTCAGAGTAATTTCTGGTACCAATATAGTTGTTCAGTGGGCTAGACAAAAGATTGTGTAATTACAGTAGTAATCATTGGTCCATTAGTGATAAAGACTTACATGGGTGGAGCTGACACTGTCGGTGCATTCATTTCATGGTAAAACGTCCAATTATACCAAAAGATACTGTGCCAAAATGTGTGGGCTTTATGTTTCGTATTCATTCATGGTTATATACATTCTCCTCTCTAACAATCTTTCTCTGTTCTTTCATCTGCACTTTGTCACTTTTGTGCATTGGGTTATTATGTGAATATAATAGTGTCATCCACTAAATGAGCAATTAAGGTATTCTCTCCTCTGTTTAGTGGGATAATAAGACTTATTGTTGGAAGAACGGGAACTAAGTCATGCACATACACACTCACACACTTAAAACATTGGCTCAGTTTTAACCCGTTTGTTCCACAGTAACTTTTAAACAAGAAGTAATAAAAAAAGTATATTGTAGCCCAGGGTTTAAGGAAAAAGCAGTAGGTCTCTATTGACTCGTATGTACCTTATGACCACTTAAATTCAACTGCAAATAGTATCAATCTGAGAAACTGATCTGTTTTTTTTGTTTTGTTTGTTTTTTATTAAATACATTTAATAATGTATTGAGTCAATCTATTCTTGACTGTAAAAAAACAACAAAAACTGGTTTGCTATGTAGCTTTATTTACTATACAAAAACAGCCTTGAGAACTACAGGAATATTTCATTTGCTGCACAGGGAAGTTCTCAAAAAGTGCTCGAATAACAACTTTACAAATGGTTTCCTAATGGTTATTAGTGTTTCACATTTGACAGTTAAGTTAATTGATAAAATAAAATAAAATATGTGTATTTAATGCAGGTGGACGTTAAGAGTGCAGGAGTTTTGAAATGCAAAAAGGAAAAAACAGGATATAGACACAAAAAAAGGAGAGAAAAGGAAAGTTATTAAAAAGTGCATTTAAATAAAAATGGCATGGTTGTTAGTTTTTCCACAGCCCACAACTGTAAAAGGTAAAGGTCTGCCTTTGAATTTGGCATTTCATATTGTTGGATTTATAATTGTATGATCCCTAGAATAGCAAAGACAGAAAATATTTTAACTTCTTGGATCATTTGTTATTGCAGAAGAACATCTGAGTCATACTGGATCCAGGTGGGTACTACTGGCCTGCTTAAACAAGCTACAGAATATCTTGAATGCTGCTGCTCGAGTTCTCGCGAGAACCAGGAAATATGACCATTTTAATGTAGTACTCAGATATCAACATTGGCTTCCTGTAGCTCAGAGAATATACTTTTAAAAAGCTATAATTATGCTTAAGTGTCTTCATGGTGCAGAGCCAACATCTCTGATATATTAAAGTCATATGAACCAGTTCAGACTCCAAGAAGCCCAGGTAGAAGGTTTCATGCAGGTTCCCAGAGCCAGAACCAAATAGGGTAAAGGTGTGTTTCAGTGAAATGCTCAGAAAAATTGGAAGTGTTCGTGAGACCAGCCCCCACTCTTATAAATCTTAAATCTAGGCTAAAAACTGTTATTTTAAACAGTGCATACAACATTAATTTTTAGTTTAAGTAATGATAATAATACATTTTAATTCAGATCACTTTTCTCTGTGCTCAAAGACACTTTACATAAAAAGAACATCAAATCCGGAAAACAATTTCAGATTATACATTAAAAACACAATAGGCATGAGCTAAACACTAGAAGCAATTTTAAAAAGGTGAGCAGACATGCAGTAGAGTTTTGGATGTACTGTAGTCAATTTATAGTTTTCGAAGGTGCTCCATAGAGGATGCTATTGAAGTAATTGATTCTGAAAGTTATAAAGGATGAGTGCTCAGCAGCAGGGAATTAGCGTGGTGGGCGGAGTAGGGACATGTTTTGGAGCTGAAAAAAGGCAGTCCTGGCCATTTGTCTTATGTGATGGTCGAAGGAGAGGTTTTTATTAAAGATGACTCCAAGTTTGCAGATGTGGGGGAATCCAGACAGGGTGGAGTTGTCGATGGTGAAACAGAAACTGTAGTTTTGGTGCACGATTTGGGTCTGATAATGATCAGATCGGATTTGTCACAGTTGCATTTGAGGAAGTTGCTCTACATCCAAGATTTATTATCGTTGAGGCAGTCGGAGAGGGTAGAGTGAGTGGAGGGGGTGATGGAGTTAGTGGAGATATAGAGCTGGACGTCATCGGCATAACAGTGGAAATGGAGACCATGGTGGTGAATGATATTCTCAAGGGGCAGCAGATACAGTATGAAGAGGAGAGGACCAATTACTGAACCCTGGTGAACGCCTTGGGACAGAGGAACAGTGGGGGAGGAGCAGTTGTTGATGTGGATGAATTGTTGTCGGCTGCGAGATACGCTTTGAGCCAGGAGAGCGCAGTGCCAGTGATTTTAAGGGAGGTCTCAAGGCAGGATAGAATGATGTGGTTGATGGTGTTGAAAGCTGCAGTGAGATCCAGGAGGATGAGGATGGTGAGGTGTCCGGAGTCTGCAGAGAGGAGGATGTTGTTGGTGACTTTCAGGAGGGCAGTTTCAGTGCTCTGCTTGGAACAGAAACCGGATTCAAATGGTTCGAACAGGTCGTTTGATCAGAGGCTTTGAGTTGTGTGCCACTCCATTATTTTGGACCGAAAGGGGAAATTGGAGATGAGCCGAACATACCACATGGTGTAAGGGTAGAGTCCAGGTTTTTTGAGGATGGGCGTAACACCAGCCAGTTTGAGTGAACGTGGGGACAGAGCCAGACCCTTTCTGTGATGAGTGTGGAGATGGCTGGTAAAGAGTCCTTAATGAGGTGAGATGGGATGGGATCCAAGACGCATGAGGAGGTTTTAATGCCTGTCATGAATTTGGTCAGCTTCCCTGGTGACAAGGGGGAGAACTGAGACAGAGGTTGAGAGGTAAGGGGAAGCAGAGAAGATGAGGAAGAGAAAGTGCAGGCCTTGGGGGCAGTAGAGGAGGACAAGTACTCATACATGGTGTTAATTTTTGTTAAGAAGAATGAGATGGAAAGAATTGCATTTGTCAGTGGTGAATGAGTTGGATATATTGTCGCTGGGTTTGAGGAGTTGGTTTACTCTAGAGAAGAGAGCCTTGGGTTTGGTGGAGCCAAAGTGTATGAGTTGAGAGTAGTATGTTGACCGGGCAGCATTGAGGGAATCCTTGTAGTGATGGAGGTAATCTCTTGTAGATGGAAAGTTAAACCAGTTTTCTTGTGAAGTATTTCAAGCTGTCGATTTTGTGATTTCATTTTGCATAACAGGAATGTACCAGGGGCCAGAGTGGGTGAATAAGACAGTTTTGGTTTTGGTGGTGGCCAGCTGATTGAGACAGGTGGAGAGTGGGTTAAAACCTCCCAGAAGAAGAAGAGATGGTGAGATGGCACATAACTGGGCGAGGAAGTCAGAAAAGTTGGGGAGAAAGGAGGGGTTGGGTTTGGGAGGATAGTAGATGATGGCAGTGACCAGAGGAGGGGGAACAGTGGCCATTGTTCTTAATTTTACTCTTAAATTACTTTTTATTTGCTCTTATTTCAGGTTTTCATTTGATCTTTTAATTTAACTTGTTAATAGATGCTGTTCGTATACAAAGTAAACAAAAGTGGCTTTGAGGGGTAACAAGCTTTATAGCTGAAAAGAGGCTATTCTAAGTGTTTAAACTTAAAGGTAGTGTGTGGTGCACAGAAAATATGAACATAAAACTTACTGATGAAAAACTGCACAGGAAATAAAAACCCAAAGTGGCTTCGTGAGTAATAAAAAAGCATGTGGCAGAATAAGACTCATGACTTTAAAATAGTAGTAAAAGAAAACCTACTGATGAAAAATACGTTCGTCTGTGATAAAATTGGTGAAAAACAAATCAAAAGGCCCTCGCAAAAACAGAAAACTTGCTAATAAAAGATATACTTTTATGCCAGCCAACCGTATTCTAAAATGTACTTTTTAATATATATTTCCTCTTAAAGTTAAACTTTTACTTTGTAATGTGCTTTATAATATTCATGTATTATTGATATACAATTCTACAATATTCTAAGAATAATATTGAACTCAACATCACAGAAAGTGAATACTTCTAACACAATATATTTCAAATATTATTATTTTAGTTATACATTGCTCCTGTTGTCTGTACAGTTAAATCTATGTTGCAGGATTAAAGGTTAAACACACAAACATAGTTTGCGTTGGGTGTCCAGAAGCAGAGATTAGTGTAAATGATTTGATAAAAACTAAAACATTTATCTAAAACTGTAACCTATTTATGTATAATAGAATTACAATTCTATTATAATTTTTTCTTTCAAATACCTACAAAAATTAATTTAGATTGGATTTCTCTAATATCCATCCTTTAATTTAATGTTTTTTTTAATTTAAAAATAAAATTAAAGTTACATGTAATTGAACAACAGTTTTTAATATATAGCTAACTAAACTTTAGAGGATAGAGGAAAATTGGGTAAGATTAAGCATTTATGAAATCTAGGATCATTACCTCAAGGCCCAGTTTGGCCACCAACTTAAATCTATAATATTTCATGATATTTTGGATCTTTTCTAATCTTAAGTGAGTTGAAACTTTTTACAGTACAGCAATACCAAAAAAGTACAAGTTACAAATTTATTGGCTAATTTCAGCATAGTTTCAGAGTAAGTTAAACTCACCTATTCCCCCTCTTCTCCCCATCATCATAACTGTTGTTCTTCCTTTGAAGAATTATCAGTGGAACAAAGACTGGGATTTTCTTGTTCTGCCACCACTACGAGTCACATGTTGCCTTTACCATAAAACAAACGTCTCAGGTGTGTCTGACAAAAATTGGTGTGTTCACCTTTGTATGCCTTATTTAATGCTTTCTTGCAATTATCTATGGGAATTGCATTATTTCTACTTGAGATTTGTATCCTAGATGCCTGGGAGAGGCAACACTCTCAGAAAGTGAATATAATTCTGGTCCATGTACATAAGTTGCTGGTGCTGGTATGTCACATGGTTCAACTTGCCCCTGGCCAAAAGGCTCAACTACCCCTGAAGTATCAATTCCACTTAATTTGTGAACGCAGTTAAAATGCTACAATTCTGTCTTAATTTCTTTGCCTTGTTGTATCCCATGTGGTTCCTACCTTTGCAGACTCTATGAAACCATTATTTTCAAAGTATTTAGTCATATTTTAAATGTTGGTAAGTGGTGAGTCAACTTACCCCTTGTCTTATCTTAACCCATTTTCCTCTACTGGTTCATATGAAAGTTCAAAAGAAGAAAAAACCTCAAACTTGTAAAGGGTTACTTGCAATAAAAGTAATAGTAACAGTCATGAATAGAATAAATGTGTTTTTAACCATACCCCCAAATGGTTAATGGTTAATAAATAACATAATAATAATAATAATAATAAAATCTAAGTTCTTGAGCTACAATTAGTGTTTTTGATTGCGAAAATTACCACAAAAAAATTAACACATTCTGATGATTTGTATGTTAATCCCACAGAACATACTGTCTAAAAATTTGGTATAGCAATTTAGAAATACAGTGGGAAACGTTCAATTTTTAACCGAGTTAATTTAGCCACCATGGGTCAGAGACCTTGACCTAAATGTCCTCCACGACTAGCCACCACACATCAATCTGCCTTTTCTCTGTCCATTTATTCCCCAATCACATTGGTAACATTAGTTGATGGCTAATCAACTTTTAGCGCCTCCGAGTGTGTTATTACATAGCAATTGATGGATGGTACAATTACACCCTGTGTCACTTAGCTAAATGGCTATGTAATTCTAATGAGATTTTATTCGAACACTGACCGTAAGAAGAGCCAAGGGTGGGATGTCGAAGGAATCAGGGTTAGAAATGCAAAACAAGCAACATAAGCAAATGGAGAAAAAAAAAGACAGAAGTAGAACAAAAGTACCTTAACTGAAAATAAGATACTCAAGTAACATATTTGTTGTGCATTTTTACTGTCAAATAAGATCAGCAGAACCTCAACTATGTTTTTTAGAATGTCAAATCTCTTTCCGTGTATGAGAAATGCAACGCAGAGATATATAATGGTTTTTCAGCTTAAAGTGACTTTGCAAAAAAATAAATAAAAAACAAACAAAAAAAAAAATCTTGGGTAACTGTTGCTGTTCAGCTTCACTGTTTAGCACTGCTGCATGGGTAAATAAACAAAGACATACATACATATGTGATAAAAAAGATATAAATAAAATAAATGACCAAAATAAAAATAAAATAATGTATCCCCTAATCTAATGAGTTTGTTGTGTGTAGATTGTTGCTTTACAGTGATTAAACTAAAAGCCAATCCTTAACATAGAAATAGGATAAATTGAAATAGCAAGCCATAAGCTGTCTGAAACAGAATAAAAAAATGACTTTATTAAGTGAGGTGAACTATCACAACATTGAATAAAGAAGTATGGACTGTGAAGCAAGCTAAAGGTCAGCAACAGTGTTTTTTTCTGTCATGTCAGAACTGGGTTGTAACTAATTTTAGTTACTTAGTTACTATTTCTTGAGTGATGTTTTGGGAAAATGTTTTAGAAATAAATTTACTAGACCATAACTGCTAGTATTATTGGAATAACCATACAAAGTATTGTGTTACGACAGGGGTGGTTAAATCTAATTATGCAAACGAGTGTGCAGGTGCCTGCTTTTGATTAGTGTCAGGAGGACGACGGGGGACGTCCGATTGGTGGCTTACCGGACGTGACGAGTATGAAAGCTGCTGACGTGGACTTCCTGAAGGATCCCTCCTCTGCTCATCTAGACTGGCAACACTGTTTGTGTGTTTGTTAAACACCTTGGTTTTGAGTTTGTACTGTAGGAGTGAGCTGCCATTTATGTTACCTTAGTTCTTTCCTGTTTCTTTAGTTAGGGAGGTAATCTTTTGACATTTGGTTTATTTTTTTTCGATTAACTAAGTTCATTATTATTCAGATAGTTTCTTTTGTTTGTTGTTTTGGCACTGGGTCATTCTGAAGTCATGCTCCCTTTTGTCACATCTAAATCAAAGACATGGTTTTTAAATAAATATCACTGTAAAATGTTTAACTTTGTGTGTGCTGGCTACTTGGGATGGGAAGAGGAGGGACCTTTTATGTTGCGATCTGAACACCCCTGGACGGATCGTAACAATAGCTTTTATTACTTTAATGGATTTTCTGGCTACTGTATCCACTGTGAGTTACTCCACTAGAAAAGAACAGACATATTTCAACCTAAAGTGCATGAGAGACAGACATGCGCTGTTTACATGAAGTTGAGACCTCCTATATGTACTCAAGCTTTGCTGATCTAATGTTACTTTGTATCTACTGACCATGTGGTCACATTTAAAAGATGAAATTCAACAACAGTAAAATTATTGTTACTTTACCCTGTCCCAACATACTTTCTTTATCACTTTAGGTTTAAGTTTCATACATTTTATTTAGAAATAAAATATTTGGCAAAGTAAAAAAAATTGTTTTTATTATTACTTGAGTAAATCTTTGACATCTACATTTTACTTTAACTGGAGTAAAATATGTTATATTAGTGGTACGCATGCACTGTTAGATTATTAAAGAAAAGAAAGAAAAACAAATGACGCCAGATTTTCATGAGTTCTCCCCACCAACTTGTAGCATTTGTATAGGACTGTTTAAAGGTGAAAAGGGTTTACTGGGAATACTAGTGAAGTGAATATAATACAGTGGGCAGGATAAGTGTATGCACAAATTCCAAGGTTGTAGATATAGACAGCCTAAATCTGTATTTGATGGGGAATTAAAAATGTTTGTCCATGTCTAAGAAAACTTTTATGGTGCAATATTTCACCAGACATCTCACACACATCCATGCATACACCAATAAAAATTGCCTTAAAACACAAACACTCACACAAAAACCTGACAAATAGTCAGATTTTGAGTATCATTTACTGCATCTTTTCAATGCAAAATGGAGAGTCATTCATTTTGAGGTGCTGCTGTACCTGTATCTCTCACATTCATCTTTTCCACACGCAGTGACATGCTATATATTTGGAAACTGCTGGAGGTGAAAGAGGAAACCCAGAAAGTCAAATTCAGTTTTCTGAAA
>JAVLVB010001001.1:192794-216952 GCA_032876305.1 Orestias chungarensis
CAACTGTCAATCCAATCTAGGTTAGGGCTGAAAGACAGGAGCTCCCCAGCACTTCATCAGTCTTCATTAATATTGAAGGAGTTTGCTGAGGAGCATGGGGCCAACGTAATCTGTGCTCATCTAACAGTGCATCAGAAATTAGGAAACTAGGGAGGGCAGTGGTGGTACCCAAGGGACAAATATGCCACTCAAAGAGGAATATGGAGAGAGATATCAGGAGACAGCAATGGTGGGCAAGAAAAATGCCTTTGAATTTGAAGAAAAATGGAAAATAAAATATGTAATAAACATTTAAATCTCATGAGAGCTAGTGGTAAATTGGCCTGAGATATTTTCCTACATCATTCATAAGCCAATGTATGACATCTGCATTCCCTATTAAGTTATGAACTACCTTGGTAGTATTTACTTTTCTCTGACCACTAATAAATTTGGATACATTCTGGAAAATCACACAACACACTATAATCAACATTCCAATCAAATGGTACATAATTGTTATAGAAATAGGCATTTTTCTTCAATTTGTTTGGCCAGTAGTGCATGTATAAAAGTCTGACTCTCCTCGCAACATCAGTGATGATCTGTGAACCAGAAATTACTGTATTCAGCAGCTTTTAACTTTCAGTTTCAGAGTATTTAAGTATAAATTTTGTGGTAAAACAATTAATTGTGCTAGGCTTTTATAAAATTTAGACAAAAAGAACGCAGATATTTGAAGGTCACTTTTTTGGACAGTTTTTATGAAGATTTTAATCTGTTCTGTACTTGAAAATTTTTTTTATTTCATATGCCTATTTGAAAGTGTAATATAATATAAGTCATGTTATAACTCAGCGGTGCCTGCACTTTTCCAGCTTGGGAGCTAAAGTGGCCAAAAAATGATAAGTCTTAAGGGATTTACCCAAAAAAAAACAACAACAAAAAAAAAAACACAATGCCTATTTATTTTATAAATAACTAGATCATTTATTATCAATCATAAATAATTAATTATTATTCATAAAATCATTAACTCATTTTTATTATTATATATTTTGTGCTTTTAGGATAAAGTATATTTTAATTAAATTTAATCAATAACACATCAGTTTGTCTCGCATATCTGCATCAACCTACTCTGGAATGTGTGTGGTTCTACCAAACCACAAGCAGCCACGGATAAGTCAAAGAAGTCACATATCTTCTCCCCCTGTCTTTTCATAATATATAGATAGATAGATAGATAGATATATAGATAGATAGATAGATAGATAGATAGATAGATAGATAGATAGATAGATAGATAGATAGATAGATAGATAGATAGATAGATAGATAGATGTTTTCTTTTTTTTTCTTTTTTTTTTCACAGGGTTCCGATGGCAATCTTCTAGCTCCACCTCTGCTAAGAGAGACTCAGAGACTCGCTACGCAACACCACAGTTTGCTATGGCAGCTAACGCAAAGCTAACATAGAGTGTGCATGCGTGCTTAAATGCATATCAATTAGCTGCCCAGCACCTGGTATATGAATAAAAGACAAACGGGAGGATGGATGCGGTAATCTACTTCCTTTAATGCCGTGTGATTGACCCGCACTCCTCTCCAATAAATGTATTGGACATCCCTGTTGTAGCGGCTAAACTATGATCTCGCGATAGCATACTGAAATGGTCATGTGTTTTCAATGAGAAAAATTAGTTGCATGGAGGATGAATTTACTACGTCTTTTAAAATTCTATTGCACTTAGCCAAAACACTGATAGTTAATACTACAGAGAGCTGTCTCTTCCACCCCAGTACTAAGTAGAAAAAAAGAGTGAAGTGCAGCCATATAAAGAAATTGATCAGCTATAAAACTGTAAGAACTGGAATTCTATTAAAAATTAGGTTTTCTGGAATTCAGTAATAATCTTTGAGGGAAATCTAAACTTTAACACCAACAAAAGGTATGAAGCAAGATCCTAACAGTTTCCTTTTTTATTTACCCAGGTGCCACAAATCAAGCCAAAGGTCCTAACTGTTGGTAATAGGGCAGGTAATGGAAGTATTTGTCGAACTGTACCACCACCAACAGGAAGAGTATCACAACAAATGGAAAATCAGCACATTTTCATCAGAGAAGTCAAAAAAGCACATGCAAACTCTCCCAAGTTACCTTCTTGTGGCCACTTTTCTATAAGACGTTCATAGTGGCACCCTGACAAAAACCAAACAGCTTGAAACTCCTTATCAGGCCCTGAATCGGGTGTAGTGCCTTCAGAGACACATAGATTACAGTCTCATCATTTTGTATCTGAAGAACATGTCATTAATTCAATAACTAATGTCTCAACAATATCTTGTTAATGTCTTTATCTTTAGTCTATATATTTACTGCAACAGTGTTTTCAGAGATCTACCAAAAAAGGTATTCAGACTGCTGCTGATCACATCACCCTAGTAGGCTTTAAAGTAAAGTTTGCTTATAGGCTCCCTAATGGATACCACCAAAATACATTAACATCTATTGTTTTTGTTGCATTACTGTTCCAAACCAGTCAGGTCTTCAGGTTCAAATCTCTGCAGACCAAGAGTCAGAACCAAACCTTGAGATGCAACATCAGTTTTTATACGCCTTTACTCTTAAACAACCTACCATAAAACAGCATAGCTGCTGCAACACACCAATCCCTTAAAATCAAGGCTGAAAAAAATGTTTAGATTTACTTTTGATAAATAACTACAAAAAAAATATTTCTAACCTTTTAAAAAATTCCCCTTATTTTTGCACTGTAACATAATTAGTTTTTTGTTTGTTGATTGTGTTATTTTATTTTTATTTTTTACAAGAAAAGACCTAAGAACTGTCTTGTTGTTGAAATCAACTCCTAACTAAAATAATACAAAAATAAAGAATATAAAAATGTTAGAAGGTTAGTACGTGACTTATTTTATTTCATTTTACTTTAAAGTACGTAATACAACCAGTTTATTGCCAGCAAAACAAAAAATGTTGAAAAATATTGACCAACTTAATTAAATTATGCAAATCTCTACAGCTTTCCAGATTACAAAGTATTTCGAATGTAAACTGCATATGGGAGAAAATAGATCCAATAACAGATGCAGGAAAAGACCAACATAATTGCAGACCATTGAGCTAAATGCAATCAAAGAGACACACATCGTAGTCCATGGCGAGGCAATGGATGAGGTGGACAGCTCACCACCTCTTTGGCAGCATCATTGCCAAGCAGAAAAGAACAGATGCAGATATCAAAACCCTGGTTGTCAAAGTGAGGATAGCCTTCCATCAGTTGAAAAACATCCAGGAAACTGGATTAACATTGGTCATAGACAGAAAGAAGAGCATGTTACCTACAATATTAAACAAGGTATTTGTTATGTTTATACCGTTATAAATATCTGTGCAATTTTCAGTACATGATGCTCCAACATGGGCTGCATTCACATATGTGAAGACTACCATAAACAATTTCTACCTCTGAGATAGGCTGCCACAGATTTTCAGTATAAATCAAATACTTTGGACAACGAGCATCGCAACTCAAAGACACCAGATAAAATGGACCATTGCTAAATCATTGATCATACAATAATTTTACTTTCATTTACTTAAGCACCAGTTCACAACCCTAAGGAAATAGCGAAGGATTACATAATCAAAACAATCTAGTCATACAATCAAGTTCATAGGATGTAACAAACAATTTCCATTTATCCAGCCCACATATTAATCTTAAGAAAACTGAGAAAATTATGCATTCAATTTACAGTATTCTACTCAACTTAATCTGCTGCACCTTTATGCAAATGCTCAGACACCTCCAACCATGTGTATGATCTCACCAAAAAAAGGTGTTTCCTCTATGTTGTTAGAGGGTGTATTTGTCACTTCAGAGCTTTAACGTTTCTGACTGATCTGACTGGTCGTTTTTTTAGCTTAAATCAGGTGAAAGGTAGCATGCAACAGGGCCTACTAAGACAAAACAAGACCATGGTAGAGAAAAAAAAAATCTTATTTGTCCGCAATCACCTCCTCTACTTCTTCTACATATCAAATCTGCATCACTTTCTTCACCTTTTGGCTACGTCCCATGCTGGATGTCAACATCCAGGTTAATAAGTCAAGTTATCTATCCCAAGTGGCGAATATACCCACTAAACCTGAAGGGGGTGTGCAATCTTCTAGTGAAAGTATGTGGATGGTTGAAGGGATTTTACTGCTCACAATGCTGTATTTATGGGCCAACAAACAAATCGAAATCAGAGCTACAATGTGAGCTATGTGTTCTCTCAGTTATTAAATATGACTTTGATTAGAGCTATGAAACTCTATCTGTTATGATTTTTAGATGGGGGATCCAAATTTTCAGCCAACACATTAAAGCTAATTTAAAAAGGTTGTTTCATTCAGTTCTTCAATTTGATAGTCAGTGACCAGTACCTGGACCAGGGTGATGTCACTCTGAGACTTAGTGGAGCAAGCAGTTCTAATGAAAGCCGGGTACAGGATCATAGATCAAGGAAATGTTTTCACACTTAGAATCAGGATTATGAAGCCATGGGCTTGACTGGGCTAGATTCTCTTGAAACAGAGAAAGGGTGGTTAAGCAAGCAGATAAGTTAGCTGAGTTAGGGCTGGTAGTTGTGGGGCAGACATTTAGAGGCAGAAAGTAGTGCACAATTGCTCATTGTCCACATGTCAGAAGCCATTGAAGTATCCCAAAAAAAATACATGTTCATGATCAGGCAAGTAAGTCAGGGACACTGGTTATTTAGACAGACAATGACTGAAAAATCTGGCACCATCTGCCTGCATGACAGCTGTATTTGAAGTCAGATGAATAGGAGCATGGCATAAGCTTGAATGCACTGCAGAGGAGCAGCACACAGGATCATCAGAAATGCTTATTTACAGAGTAAAGGAGGAAAACTGACACACTGAGTAAAGGAATGCTAATAAATTATCTCAATTAATATATCTGCTGCTTAGATTTCGTAATATATTCTTCCGTTTGCACAAATGTGACATCATATAGTTTCTTTTAAAATATTTTAAGAAATATTGCAAAATACAAAACATTGTTAGAGACAATCAAAATGGTATTTTCCATAAATGAAAATCTTTACAAAACATTTGAAGCCTGTGAACAATTTTTATTGGAGCTGATTTGATAAAAACAACACCTATTATTTTTAGCCTAAACCTATGATTTTGACAGGCATTTCTGAAATTTTACATTCTACGCTTGAGTGTCTTCAGAAATCATACTCTTGGGATAAAACTAAGTCATTACAAAATTAAAACACTGTAATATAAACATAATTTCAACCAAAAAGGCTAAAAAACTAAGAAAAAGGATAAAAAAGATACACCCAATATGTACTTGTTTTATTTTCCTTTTTGTATTCTGAATATGCGATTCCCAAATCTCAAAACCCTATTAACTTATAGATAGACCCTTTTCTATAAAGGTCAAGTCAGCTGGGACTGAAAGTGCAGGATGAGAGGATATTTTTACTGCTTACATTACTTTTATATGAAATATTCTGCTGTGTGATCCCCAGTTAAAACAGCCAAAGAGGACAGGATAAATGTATTGCCAGACATTTAGACATAAACCTTTGAATTTTAACTATGTGGGTTTGTTCTAAACTGGAGTTACAAGATGTCTTTAACCTTTAGTTGCCGATTAGTCCGTTCTTGCTCACTGGCATGCATATTGTGCTCTCCATCTGGTGAGCATCACTATGACAGCTGGGAGTTATTTGAACAAGTGTAGGGTCAAGTGCACAATTTATTCAAGAGTCACTAAGGGCAGCATTAAAAGACAAAGACAATATTCTTTTTAAAAGTGCTTTGTGATACTCACATTTAAACAAAAATGTGACATTTTAAGGTTTTCTTCTCGTTCTATACACCAAAAAGTGTTTTAGAACAAAATATTCGTATACATGTTATAATGATTCCTAATTGTTCCAAACATAACTTATGTTGTAAATACATGGTATAAAAATAACACTAAATTCATTTATATGTTACAGGGAACATTTTAAAAAATCTAATTTGTTCAAAAGTGTTTACAAAATAAAGAAATTTTAAATAGTTGTTTTTGAGATAAAAGGTCAAGTGAAAGTAAAACAAAACAGATCGTGCCATACTTTTAAATGTGTATATATGTAATCATTTTGATGAAGATTAATGACAGTTTTGTTGACAGCATTGATGTACATAAAGTACAAACAAAGATATAAAAAAATGAAAGGAAACTTTGAATATTATCATATCTATAAAACAATTTGACCCAGTTTCAAAACCAGATCTATGATATTTTTTCAATATTTCTTTTTTTTTTTGTTTGGTTTAAAGTGTAAGTGACCAGACTGTTAGCTGCATATTTTGTTTATATCTTTTTTCCTGTCAATTCCTGAAAAACTCTGAGCATAAGTATAACATACTATCTAAATCAGAGATGTCCACTCTGTTATAGCTTGCAAGCTAAATAAAAAGATGACCAATCCTAAGGGATACACACACACACAAAAGGCACATTGCCTGTTTATTTTATATAATTTAAATAATTTTTATAGTATATTTTGTTCTTTTAGGAGGAAGCATATTTTAACTGAATTTAAATTTCATCTGAAATACATATTAGTTTGTGTTGCATAACTGCATTAATCCACTATGGAATGTGATTGGTTCTCCCCTAGCACAAGCAGACGTGGTTAAGTGTGATTGAGCTTTTTCTTATTCTTATAGCTTATCCATACAAACTCAAACACAATGTTTGTGGGTACAACAGCCAAAGTAGTACAATAACAAAGTACATGTACTTTGTTACACTACTTACTTTCATATTTTGGACTCAACAATGCATTTCAATGGGCTCAGGGAGGGTTTGCCCCAAAATGATTATGTAATACGCAATGATGCGTGCTCGGAGACGCACAGCAAGCAAACTTGAGAGGGACCGCCAGATTGACATTGGCAACATTGCTAGCAGCTTGAAATCCATCCAGTCATTGAGAGATTAACCGATATAAAATAAATAAATAAAGCGGAGAAAACAAACTCACAGATTTGTTATGTTATGTTGTATTCTCCAAATGTTGAATTGTAAATAGTTTTGATTCCATATTGGCAGCCAATTATACTGTATATGTCCTGGAAATACTTGCTTAATTATAGTTTTAATATGAGAAATAAAATGTCTTTAATGTGTGTTAAAGGGGAGTTTTTCCTCTCCACTGTCGCTATATCCATGCTCAGTATGAGGGATTGCTGTAAAGTCAACAACAACACAAGCCATTGTTTTGGTCTGCTGATTCCAGAGGAGTGATGCTGCAAGTCAATGACTCAATGCAATCTGCTGGGGTTCCTGAGATTGGAAACTTTTTCTATTTGATTTATTTAAAATGTATCTTTGATTTTTATTTATTTTCATGTAAAGTGCCTTGAGACGACATCTGTTGTAAATTGGCGCTATATAAATAAACTGATTCTTGCCCCTCCCCAGAAATATCTGTCAACAGCCTCCACTGTTAAAGATGTCTCTCGAGTATCATTTAAAGTAATATTTCTTTTACTTTTGTGTTTTTCATGTAGAGAGCACATCCACTACATCAAAAAAATTATGAACAGCTGACTTTACAAAAAAGAAAGAGGGCTTCGGAAGCTGGGACGTCCACTCTCGAACAGACCACTTTGCTGGATACCCGATCCATATGTAAGAGTGCAGTTGACAAGGGAATTGTTAAGTATGTTGTCAATGGGCTCCAACCAATGGTGTGACTGCCCATTGGGTGAACCCTACAGACCAAAACGAGACGATCAGCAGCCCTAGCTTGCATACAGTTAGGAGGTTTACACACCTTTGATGTTTTGGCCAACGCATTCAGTCGCATCCATTCTGAATATGGTATCAGGAACAAAGTTGTGAGGACAACAACTGATAATGGGTCCAACTTCCTGAAGGCTTTTCAAGTTTTTAGTATTGACAAAAACAATAATGAAACAGAAGAGGAAGAGAAACAGGATGAGGAAGAGAATGAGAAGGAGGAGGGAGTGGAATTTGTTGACGTGACTTCAATCCTAGATGAGAATGATGGCTCTGCGTTTGAGCTCCTAACACATCAAGACATGCTTATAACTCCTAAAGTTAGTGTCTACAGTTGACGCTGAAAAAGCAACAGCCAACAATGGATATAAAAAACTATAATGCTCAACATTCAGCAAGTGTTATGGACATAAGTGTGGAAGATCCTGTCAAGCTGCTGAATGTGTCGAAGATGCCTGCTCCCTCCAGCTGCTACGACCAAACATCACCAGATGGAACTCCATGTTTATGGCTGTGGAAAGGCTCCTCAACATTCTGAGAGAGAAGGATGAGCCAGCTTTGAGAGAGATCTGTGCAGGATTGAAGGTTCCAATGTTAGTTTGAATCAAGTATTTATTTATGTTTGCCCATATTTGGGTCCAGTATTCATGCATAATTGTAAAACAGTGGTTTGTTTCTATCCTATTGAGCTCACTTTTTTTAGAGAGTACTACACCACAATGAGCCTTGTCGCCCAGTCCATCAACATCCACCAGGGAGAAGTGGGAGTTCAGATGGGATGGCTTCTTCCAACTATTTCCCTGCTGAGCAGCAAACCGGAAAAAATAAAGATTGCACTGAAGCAATGCAAACCGTTGGTTGAAGCCGTTCAAGTGGGCATCCAGAAATGTTTTGGTGAAATGTTAAGAGACCCTGAATAGATTGATGCAGTGATTCTCATCCCAAAATTTACAACGACAAAGATCAAAGATGATCCTACACTGAAAATTGGTAAGACAACATGGAGAAAATTAAGGGAATGAAGAAAATATCAATTAAACTACTAATTTAATGTAAACTTACTACATTTATGTACCCATTTGTCTCAACTTTTTTTCTCCATTTTTTTCCTTTTTCTGCTGATTTTGGCCTTTTGTTTCTGATAATATTGTTTGTCAATGTCATTTCATAAATGTAATTACCTTAGTTGGATAAAAATGTGACTGTACTAATACTAGTGTCATTCTCCCTGTGTTTCAGGGATGGACTACAACAGTAAGCAGTTGGAGGATTCTTCCATTTCAGAAGATGCTGGATCTGGCTAATCTGCTGAGAGAGACTTCTTCCACATCCTGAAAAGTTCCAAACTACCAAGTGCCACCAAACAGCTTTATTCGTACCTGGTCTTCTCAACAGACGACATCAAGATTTTCAAGACCTTTCCTACATTTGTCTGTCAAACTTAACAGACCTCTGCCTTCTCCTGCAGCTTGCAAAAGGCTGTTCAGCATAGCAGGTCTCATCTTCAGCCCAAAAACAGCACGGCTAGATGCAAACACTTTTGAAAATAAGCTTCTGCAAAGGATAAACCGCAATTTCAACTGCTCCGCTTGAACCAGAATGTTTGTTTTGTGGTGTTAGTGTGCAAAAGGCTGAAAAAGTTAAATAAAAAAGATAAGGAGATCATTTGGGTTGTGTTGCTTTTTTTTCAGGTGTACTATAAAATACTTGTACTTTTGCTTTTGATACTTAAGTATATTTAGTGTAAGCTACTTTGAGACTTTTACTTGAGTAATTTTCCTATGGGTGACTGTTAACTTTTAACAAAGTCGTTTTCTGTCATGGTATTTCTACTTTTAAATACATACTTTTTTCAAGTACTTTATGCACCTCTGACAACAGCTCACATTCTGCATGTGTTTCCTGCCTCCGTCTCTACAGCTCCACTAGATATGAGCTCCTCCTTCACGTGCGTGCCACACATATCCGGCCCTGATGAGGTCATTAAAGACAGGTTACAAAGCAACACTGTAGTTTGCTAAAGCGGCTAATGAGTTCACACACTTGCTTAAAAGTGCATTAGTTAGCTGCCCGGTATGTGAATTAAAAGACAAATGGAAAGATGGACGCGGTCCTCTACTTCCTTACATACACTGCTCTCGCAATAGGACAGTCGATTCACCCTTAATCTAAATCATTTAAGTTTTAATTAAATACAACATATTTTCAATCAAATGAATTATGTCAATGAATAGCAATTTAGCCTATATGTGTATATTGAAAAAGGATAAACTGTAAGTACAAGTCTTAATACTATTATTTATTTTATTTTTTTAACCACATTTGTCACATTAAACGTGGGTTAAGATGAAAATGATTGCCATTTTCAGTTTTTGTATGCAAATACATTATATGCCTAAAATATATGAAAAAATAAATAAAATAACTGAAGATATGGATTACTACATACGTACGGTTAAAGCTGACGGTTGGAGTCTTGGTAACAATGTGCATATGTGCCAGGGAGTAAAAGCATGTGCGCTTTAATCAAGTTATTAATCACTGAGCAAGCGATGATTCATCTGACGTGGTGACAGTTCGGAAGATGGACTCTGTTTACTGCTAAAGCTGTTTGAGGGGATTTTGGAGTCAGCCATCAATCTTTTGGCTATCTTCAAAAGAAGCCAATGCACAAGCATCAGTTTCAATCACCTCCCAAGGCAGGTGGTATGGTAAGCTTCAGCACAATAGTTTTCTTCTTTTTTCCATTCACTTCTTTTCTACCTCAAGGTTATTTTTTCCCTCCCAGGGGAGGAATGTTATTAATGTGTGTTATCATAATAATAATATTTCCTAAAAATACATACTGCACCCTGCCCTTTGGCTCCCTTGCGTTTGGCACCTCATGTTTCTAATTAGCATCTTCAATTAACCCATTTTAATTGCCCACCATGAAAAGGTGGATAACCCTGGCAATTTGGTGCCACAGGGAGATGTTTTGTAAATTACTAATATAATGTTAGTGCCTAAAGAGGGACTTGTACTAATGCACTTTTAACCGTATCCAGAAATGTGCCCTTTATGTATAACAAACTGGTGCAGGTTACACAGTGAAAGGGATATGAGGGATAAAGGATAGGTGATTGGGTCTTTGCAGCTGGAGTACAATCACATTTCAAATTCCCCATGCTTAGAACACACAGATGTAGAAATAAATAAACATAGATCCCAACAAACTTTTTTTAATCTAAGTCAGTGGGGCCAGTTATCTCTTTAGGAGTTTAATGGTAGCAGTTAACCATCCTTTGCTCTGTTGATATAATAGTTCTTTTTATAGGTGTGTTTGCTGAACTGCTCTGACCAATAGAAAATGTTTAATAACATAATTGCTCTGATAGTTATAAGCATGTCTTGATGTGTTAGCTAAAGCAACACTAAGAAACTTTTCTAAACCTTCCTAAAATGTTTTCATAACTTTTGTGATCATACGTCAACTTACAGCTCTTATTTTTTAGGTTTCTCGCTTTAACCAGCACTCAGGAACTTTGAGGAGGGTGGCAGCTGTTTTGCCAACAAAACAGCAGCAAATGTTCTACCTGCTTTACGGCATACATCACATGTTCCAATTCTTACTTTTAACATCATCATATGACATTGTTTCGCCAAAATTATGGTGATTGGTTTTATATGGTGATAAATATCTATATCGCTGAAATGAAAAACAATATTGAGATATGAAAAAATCCTATATCGACCAGCCCTACTTCAAAGCAACACTAAGTAACTTTTCAACCGTTTTAAAATATTTTCAGAACTTTTGTGATTACATGTCGACTTACAGCTCGTTGAATAATACCCCTGTCAAGGGCCGAGGGGGTCGGTATTGCTTTAACTGGCACTGAGCAACTTTAAGGAGGGTGGCAGGAACCCTGCCACACAAAACAGCTACAAATGTGCTGACTGCTTTATGGCATACATCCTCCGTTTCTTAGTTTCAACAACATCATATGACATTGTTTCGTCACAATTAAATTCTTCACTTCATCGCTATTCATCCTTCACATGGCCACTGGAAACATAAATGCTCCATGCGCTGGTCCTCATATGAAATACAGTCTTCCTTCAGGCAAAACCACTACCACTTTTGTCCACAGTCAAGCCATAATCGACGGAAACTGAAAAGACATCGTTGCACATTACTTTTACCTGATGTAAAAATAAATACCTTTCTCTATATTAACCTTAACTTACTCCTGTGGAGACAAATATGTGAACATTACTTGAATTTTGGTTGGGACTTAGTTTCTTTGCAAATCCTCAGTTGCCCAGTTCATTCACACATCTATATTGGCCAAATAATGCAGTAAGCACTTTAATGTAAAACCACGGGAGCTCCCTAGCCTTCCAGTAAAATCTAAATCAATTGGAGTTGGACATTGTTGTCAGTCCGGAGTGCAGGCAGCACAGTCTAGGGTTGTGTTTGTTAGAAGCAGAGGTTTGACAGAGGTCAATATTACCAGCAGATTTACCCAAAACAATAAACTTTGGTTTCTTTCTTTAACACATTTCCTTTTCAAAAACTCCTAATCCATAATAATTTTAAAGTTACAGCTCCTGTACTGACAGAATTATATCATTTAATCCCATACTGTTCTTTAATCATTCATTTGTTAAAATTTATAATGAAATTTTTTTTTTTTTTTTTTGTTTTTTTATGCTTGGATCAGAATGCTGCAACATACTGACTGATTAACTCTAAATGAAACAGTAGTTATTAACCTTTAAACTGACATTACACTGGGTTAAGAATGGTGGATAAAATTCTATGGAAGGTATTATACTTTGGACAAACTGTGAACAAATGGTAGGAGTGTGTGGTGGTACAGTATTTAAAGTTAAATTGCCAGTATTTGTTTCAGTCATCTCCCAGTTAAATAATTTGCACTTCATATTTTCTATGAACTTGAAATTATAAAAGGTAAATAAATGGAATTTTGTCTGGAAAAGGCATATTTTACTAAAGTCACTCGTGTTGAATTTCACAATGTTTCTTGATAGTTATATTCAAATCAATGAATAATATCAGATGATCTTACGTGAAATACAAAAACTAAATGTATTAAAGTAAGCATGAACTGGCCCTTTAAGGAGTCTGGGTGGTAAAGAAAGTAAGCATCATTACACACTGGGATTGAAATTGGCAATGCTATTTTTTTTTCTTTAGGTTAGGTGTTAGGATAAGGACCAAGGTGTTTGTTGAATTTAAGTTTAGGAATGCAGTCTTAATGGTTATGCTAAGGGTATGGCTGATGGTTAATCTATAGGAATGGATGTAAAATGAATGGAAGTCAATATAAAGTGTCCATGAGGTAGTAAAAACCTATAGGTAAGTTTATGTGAGTATACACTGGGTTAAGGTTTTTGAACGTGCTCCATTTATGAAAAATAAAAAAGTGGCATGGTTTCCATATGCGGTGACACTAATTTTATTTTTTTATTTTTTTTGTATTTGTAAATCCTGGGGAAAAAAATATATTTTGGCAGCAGAACATTCAGTTCTAACCCTGACTGTCACACTCTCATGACTTCGGAAGGTACACAAGAAGTCTTTGACAACAAATATTATTTAAAATTATAGTTATAGGTGCTACTTTCAGTAGAGCTTGCATTCATTTACATGGTAGGAAAGCATAATTATGACAGAATGATAAGATTTAACACTGCTGCCATGTACAGCGATCCCTCACCTTATATCAATTAACCTGTGAAATTCATGCAAAATAGTAATAAAGATACATATTATTAAACGCCAGCATAAAACAAAATTAATTAATAGTAATTCAAAATAATATTGTTCTTAGGGCTCAACAGTTTGGGTAGTATAGGTGAAAGACACTTTTAAAGAGTTTTTTTAAGTTTTTGTTTTCGCTCATGCCACCAACAATAATGCCTTGAATGGTTTTTCATTGTGGTTTCGCTATCTAAAAAAGTATTATTAAAAAATGTGTTTGCAAATCGAGACATATGGAATCTACTTCAAATACTAGCATCGGTATGTGTAGTTGGTTTAAATGCTTATCTAAAAGAGGACACTTCAGTTGGAATTAGATCCATATTTGTACACATCCAAAAATGTTTTAGTTTACATCAGTGTATTGTATTGTCCTTACTCTGAGGAAGGTCAGATCTCGACTACGGTCAATGCTGGTAATTTCAAGGTTGCCCATTACAACCTCACAGTTTTCGTAGTATTTCCTCAAGGTACGATACTGCTGCTCCAGGTCCGACAGCGTGCTTAGCTTGTTCTCTGTGCCAGCGCAGACTGGAAAACATGAGACAAGGACAAAAAGATAGTATATTATTATAACAACCACACTATATACACGTCAGTTTTGATGTATCACAATAAGTATCACAAAAAAACAATAGAAAAATAAAATGTTTAGGCATATTAAATGTTACTACTTGTACCAAATTATGTATTTGAAAAGCAAAAAACAAACAAACAAAAGCAAAGAGCCCTCATTTTACAATTTAGTGTTACATCAATAGATCGATTAGATTCGATAAGAAATCTATTCAATCAGAACGTCAAGCAAACTTTGGCTGAACCTGAGTCATGCAAGATGCCCCTCTTCCTCCTAGCAGCAGACATTGGCAGCCAAGAGCAGAAATAATCTCTTTAATGGCAAACTGGGTTGCTCATCTGACAAGTAATTAAGCATAAGAAGTTACACCTATCAGACACCTTACACACCCAAGACAACACGATCCATCTGCCCAAACATCTAATGTTGCCTAGCCTTTTGTAAAAAGCCACAAAAGAAGACAGACTAAAAATAGTGCCTAAAAATTAAGATTGTGGTACAATTGTGTGCAGACATTTTTTTTTTCCCTCCGAAACCAAAGAAGTTAAATTAATTATATTATATTTAGTATAATTAAAACCTCCACATTGCATTATGGTTCAGAAACACATTTACTGAGAAGGTTCCTGATAGGCAGTTAATTAAGACTTTGTGCCCAATATTAAGGATCAACCACTTCTGCACTTTTGTGTCTCACTTAAACTTTCTTGTTTGCAACTTAAACTGACATCTGCTTGAAAATTAAGTGCAACATGTAGTTTGCTAGACATCAAAAGGGTACAAATACTATGAGCAGAAAACAATAATAAAACATAAGTGAAATAAAAGAAGTCACATACAATGTTTTTTTTTTTTTTTTAAACTTTATTTAGTATGAAATTGCGCACTAAGCCATTAATTTGCAAAAAGATTTAAAATAAAAAAAGAAGAAAAAATGAAAAAAACTCAAATAAATAATTCCCCTAGTGTTTCTCCTTAAACTAACTGAGCTGAAGGGTGGATAGATAAAGTGATATTGAATCTCATTAAGCAAAAATTTCATTTGCATTTCTGTGGCAGTGTGGGTTCTCCCATACACACAGTCTGATAGTTGACAGAGAAGCCTGCACTGAGTCAAAGGGGTGACGGGCCCTTCCATGAGTCTTGTCACACTGTCACCAGTGAGCTTTTACTCCTCTCTTTTAACACGTTGAACGATCTTTACTGATGTCTTGCATTTTAATTCCATGTCAATTCTTTGTGCTGCCATGAACTATGCAGAACTCTCAATAATATGTATTATACTAACTCTCAGTTCAACCTTACTGCTCTCTACCCTTATATCTGCAATAATGTAGCCAAAACTCATTTACCCTTTTAAGACATGGACATACAGCCATGCACACATGCAATGTTGCAAAAACACATATTCAATTTTCTTTGGTTTTCCCTTTGCAAATACACAAGAGAACCATGTGGGGGCTAGATTCAGCCTTCTGGCAAGTCAGGCTGTAAAGAAAAATGGGATTGTGTTTAAATACTTCCACATCTAAATAGATACTAGATAAGTGGAGCTAGTCCAATGTGACCTAAACAATACCCATTTGAACAGGTACTGATTGGCTTTGTTGTGCATCGCATACCGTGGTGCTCGGGAATGATAGATGGTAGACCTGGGTGTTTTCAATAACAGTTAGTGTGGGTTAGAAGGGGAGCGGGTGAAGGTAGAGAAGGGTCATAAAGTGAGGATAGGTGTAATAAACTGTTATTGCACCCTTGGGGAAGGCCACTGAAATTAGAGAAAGGGGGCATTGTTGCATGTGATGTCTGCTGAAATTTACTTTTTCCTCCCATATGCTTCCACACGTATGTCCTCAAATGACCACTGCAATATGAATATGGAATATATGTTTATATATACATAAAAATAGGAGTTTGCAATTCATGTCAAATACTGCCTTATGGTGAAACAATTCGAAACTATTCCCCATATCATCTAAATATGTGACGCGACATGGTGAGTGTTGGAATGGGTCATGAGAGCAAAACACGTAAAACCCTCAGTTTTTGAGAAAATTAATTTTGAGTCTGAATTCATGTTGTTTTTGGATAACTGCTGTGCAGCTTCGGTTGTGTTGTTGTTTAACCTGACAGGATTTATTCACCATCTTTGTTCATGGTTATCTGACAATAAAATGAGATGCAAATGGCTATTTGCTTGTTAAAAGAGAACATGCTAGGACCACTTACATGATAGGAGGCATTCATGATTGCATGAAGACGTATTAGTTTCTCATGATGATACGTTTTCCTGATAGGCAGCGAGAGATGGAAAAAAGAGCGCTCCACAGCGAGCAATGCAAACTTTCTCCAGCGTACAATGCGCGAATGGATCATTTAGCAGTAGAAAGAGAGAAACAAGACACACTGATACACTGTAAAGCCAAAAAAGCCTAATGTCCATAATGCATAGATTACAAAATCCACAAGGATTACACTTGTAAAAAAAACAAAAACAAAAGAAAAACATCCCTTTTTGAAATATTTAGCACACTGTTCCCTTTTTTAGCATGGAACTGTTTACCAGCTTCATCTCATTGTAAAGCCTGATAAGATAAAATAAAACATGATTTAAGATATAGTATGTAGAGAAGAACATTGTTAACTTGAAAAGTGCGTTGGTGGCCTGGTGGACTGGCCTGTCAGCCCTTTCCCACAGCAAAGCAAAAGGAGACAGTGGCTCATGTTCTAACCGAGTGAAAAACGAGTCTAAGTGTGCAGGTTCTAGATGCTGATTGGATCCTGAAAATTGGAGACCTCAGATTAGTGGAGCAGCAGAGACGACATAGATAAACACAAGAGAGTCGTTTCAGTGGAGTGCCCACTTTTAAACCTAGATTGGTTTGTGTCAACGGGATCGTTTTGTGAAAGTTATTCTGTGATCCGTTTATATACCTCACTTTCAAACAATGTTATAACATTTAATTGGAATAACAAAAATTATCCAGTCTTCGTTTTTATTTTTATTTGTGTGTGTCTAAAAAATATTTTAAACAAACGCTTTAGCTCAGGATTTGAATTTGGGCTTGCTGTTATGTAACACAACAAAAAGCATCTGTGGTGCTTGGAACATGTTTATACCATAGATATTGTATGAGATGTCACAGATATATTGTGAACTTTCATAGTCCTGACTGCCAAATCTGCACCTGAACAAGGGTAGGTTGTAAATCAAATTCTCAAGATATGTAAGTTGCCTTTTTATTGCATGATCAAATCATTTGGTTTCTATGCTCTATATGTTTTATAGCAGCCTCTACATCATGTTAAAGGTCTCAAAAATTATGATCGCTACCTTTTATAACGCCTAACTTGCTGACCGAAGACATCAAGCTACTTCAAGGCCCTGAGTCATCAGCTCTTTAACTTACTGCAAAGGATGCGGGGAACAGACACATAGAACAAACAAATTTTCACATTTAAAGCTTGATGGATTCCAAGATGGAGGTTAAGTGATTTTATATGCTCAAGAAGAACTTGTATTATGTTAACACTTTGACATAGACAGCTTGTGAGGAGGCAGATAATACAAACAGCATATGTATCGTATTGACAGATAATCAGTGTGATAGCTTCTATATATTTCAAACAGATGAAATGACCAAAATGCATCACTTTCTGTGACATTCACTAAACTCAGTTTGTTCTTTGTGTGAAATAAACATCAAAAACTGCTTGCAAGAAAGCTAATGTGACCCTGACCTAGCATTTTCATCAATTTTTCTTTTAGAAATGTCTTTAACAGGATTACAAAGGCAGTATGTTGTTAAGATTTCTGGTCACAGACCATAATTTCATCAATAATGTTTGTGTAAATATTGAGTGCCTATAAAACTGGCAAGTAACTGTAGTTTATAGGCTCCAGCCTGTGAAGCCAGTAAAAGGTCATCTAAATCTGTAGTAACTGACTGAATTAAATAAAGTTGCAAATGTCACTTCCATGAGTAAGGAGTGTAATTACATGAGTTTAGCTAACAGGCCAATAAAGTAGAAGAATCTTGTTTAAATCTCACTCAGGCACTTTTTATGCATAAGTGTGAATGCCATATTTTTTGTCTGGCACACTGGAAATCATGTCTGAAGTCAGATCAGTCCATTGTAACCTAATGTCCTCCAGATGAGCTTTGGTGCGTAAGTATGAGTTACAAGCCACTGCCCCTGATGGTAATCATGGCCCAGATTATTGTCCATCTGTTGAGGAGCTTAATGAGCATCAGAAACAATAACTATATGACTGTTCGTGATGATAGCATGGTCCAATAACCCTAACCCCTCGCTGCCCTCTGAGCTCTAGTCACAAACTAACATTGCTGGGGTAACCTTTCTATGGTGTACCAAAAAATTAGTATTCAAACTCCTACCCTTGAAAACACTTTGTGACAGTTTTGTATTTAAGATAGCTTCCAGCTGCCAATGTTCATTCTGGGTTTGCATAACTTAATTGCTTTGTGTCTATCTCAGATATATTTTAAATTATAAAGCAGCCAATGGGTATGATCAGCACATGGTGAATACCACAGTTTACTCTCACTTCTCTACAAAGTCATGACAGCACATGGGCTCAATAAATAGGCCGTATGGTACCAGTTAAACAGCAGGTGGCAGAATGACAAGCCTCTGCTTGATAAGGCTATCCAAACATTAAATAAGTAGGGCTCAAATTATTAAAGAAACTGACAACTGCTGAATCTGTTTCAGAGAAAGAATGACTGAAAACAATCTTCTTACTTTGCACAGCTACAGTGCTTTGTAAAATATTCATACTTTTTCACACATTGTTACATTACAACAACAAACTTCCTTGTAATAGCATATGACAAGCCAACACAAATTAAGATAATGCAACTTAATATTGGCTCACCACTTGTGGAAAGGGCCAAAGAGGTCGGGTGTCATGTAAAATGGGTTCCAGATAGAATTCTGCAATTTACTAAATTTAATTGGTAAAATGCATAAAAAATAAAAAATCTTACTGGAAAAGACCATCAAATGGAATTAAGACCTTAAGTCAGTCTTTTAACCTGATCAAGCAACAGTGGAAACTACTCCCACAAAGAATAAAACTAATACTGATATAATGAATAGTACTACTAATACTATGCATAATAATAATGTTGATATTAACGTTGTTGAGGTTGTTAAGTGTATAAAATGATCAATTGTGTGGAATTTACAGGCTGCAACTGTGTCAAAATTGATTATATATACTTGTAAAGTTAGCATCATATTGTGACTTTTTGTTTATATATAAAGAACAGCTTACTGTCGGGTGTAAATTGTTTTGCTCTATAAATTACCCTAAGTGGTTAGATAATTATACCTTAATAATAAAAAATGTAATGTATGCCATCAGTTTCTTTTTTTGAAGAAGAATCTAAGAAGCTGGGTAAGTACTTTCTTGTCAGTTACTTTGAATAGAGAGTGCATGACATTAAGTAACATTAATGGCGAATTAACAAAGTTTGTTAGAGTCGTAGGGCTAAAGCTGTGCAAAGGTCAATATACCAAAATATCTGTTTAAGTTAGGCTTAGCTGATGGTCAAACTTTGGATGTTACACTGTTAATACAGAGGAAGGTGATGCGAGATATCTATTTTCTGAAATATTACTATTACAAAATTGTAAATAGGGCTTCCAGTTCAATGAAGTTGCTTTCTACACCATTGCAAAATTATGTAGATATGCAGTAATGTTATGAGGATATATTGAACTTAATCAATATAAAACGATAATAATTGTGTATATGGATTGATTTAATTTTTATTAAAACACTTAAAACAGTGCCTAAAGTTTTGTCAGCATTGGATTATAGAAATTACAATGGAATTTTTTCATTGTAAAAATGTCCCTTATATACCTTAAGCTATATTCGTATTTTACTTAAATCACAAAGGAATAGGCCTTTGCAAAATGGAATACAAATAAAAAAGGGGATTGGCTTGAGTGACTAATTTCTAATCAATATTTAAAATGACCTTCATTGCTTTTTAAGGAATTAATTTTTTTAAATAACCCTTTAATGTTTTTCATATTCTTCATAGATCATGCTCCAGGCAAAAGGTCACAAAAAACATCATCATGATCAGAAGACTGTCTAGGTGCATAATGTAAAACAAAGCATTTTCACTGTGGTAAAGCTTTTTATATAAGCTAAATACAGTTAAATACAGTTCTCATATCCACTCCTCAACATTCATTTACCATACACTCAAAAATTCAGGCTAAGAAACGTAATAGTACACATGCCTCAGTTTTTAGCCACAGTTGTCTACTAATTTTCTGCTTGTTTTGATCTCAGCTTCTGTCTGAGTTGTATATGCTCTAATATGTAAACAAAGAAGGAAAGGCTAATGTTTTAATCAAAAGTCATGGTGAGATCTAGGAAAGACGGCAAGGCTGCACTCTATTTTACTGTATAACTATCGACACAAAGTGATTGATAGTTATACTCCGCGATCGAAGTGTGCCGGTCGATTGCATTGGATTAAAGTAAGTACATGGATCCATCCTTCTGTTAATTTTTTTATATACATACCAGGCAGCAAACTGATGCGCATTTAAGCACGCAAACACATGCTAACTCTACGATAGGTTTGCATTGGCCACCTACAGTGTCGCGTAGCGTGTCTCCCAGTCTCTCTTTGCAGAGGCGGAGCTAGAGGCTGGGGTAGCACCAACGACCCTGAACTCTACACACACACACACACACACACACACACACACACACACACACACACACACACACACACACACACACACACACACACACACACACACACACACACACACACACACACACACACACACACACACACACACACACACACACACACACACACACACACACACACACACACATATGTATTTCACAGTGGGTTAACATAGTTACAAAATCCTATGTGCTATAGATTAAATTTAAATTATGCTTCATCCAAAAAGGACAAAAATACTATAAAAATGATCCTAATAACATAAAATAAAAAGGCATTTTTCATCTTTTAAGTGGCTTGCAAGCTCAAAAAGTGTGGGCACCCCTGGTCTACACAGTTAGAATTAAGAGGCTCCACCACTTTGCTGAAAGGCCCCTCAGGGGAAGTGGATGATGAGTGAGAGAGTGCAACTCCCAGACTTTCTTTTTGCCTCCAGCCTGTTTCCAGTTAGTCTGGGTATAAGAACTGGTAACCCCCCACAAACCTTATTTTCTTGCCCAGGGCTCCAACTATATATTTTTCCCTCAGTCCTTTTCTCTGTCTCCCATATCCCATCATAGTTTTTTTCCCCTCTAACAGTCTATGTTGGGGTCATGACTTAAAGGCATCAATTCTATAATATTGAGAAACAATATTCAACTAATTTTATTACGATTATTTTCCGTTCATACACAGAACTTTTGTGACACTTCACTAATTAAGAAAGCAGGTCATTCAAAATGTTACAGCATACCCTTCATGCCTGTTGTGCATATGAGTTTAAGTCGTCCATGTGAGGTCCTACACATGAATCTTAATCTTCTACCCAAACAGTTGCCATCAATTATCCTGGATGCAGCTGCTAACCCAATTTTTCCATATTAAAAGAAAACCTTTTATTTCCCTCCCTTGCCCTTCAGTCGTTTGCCTGAGAAATTATTTTTTCCAAAATTTTACAGGCCCTTCTCTTTTAAAAACTGAAACATATGATGGTTCCGGTATGGCTCACGACAAGGCTGATCCATAGTTGTTCCGCCCCGCCTAAAACTGGCATAAAACATCCCTCCAAACTCAAGAAATACATTGAAACTTCACAACGGGCAATATGAATGGGGGTAAACCCAGAAGAGGACAGCGGATTCCCCCCCCCAAAAAACGACAAATGAGGAAAATACGTCTAAAAAAATCACACTAGGAGCAACCACTCGATTACGAGGAGGAAGAAAATGGAAGCTTCACATCATCCGAGTCAAATGCAGATTCAAGTGAGGGCTCTCCAACTTTGAAAGAGAAACAGACATGGTAGAAACAATTAGAGCAGAACTTGCAGGTATTCACTAAAGATTTGAACCAAAAATTGACGGACCAAGCAGCCACGCTGGAAACGCATGGTGATGCTATAGCTAGAGCAGAGGAGCGCATCGCGGATGTTGAGACTTGTGGCGTGGTGACAAGAGAAACTTTACTCAAGTTACTTAAAGAGCAAAGAAAAATACGAGACAAGGTCATCATTCTCGAGTCACATTCTAGAAGATCCAATAGAGTGTGGTTCAGTTGTGACTTTTGTGAACAATCTCCTCACAAAGGAACTACAATTACCCAAAGGCACCTCACTTCGAATCCAGCGCGGGCACAGATCTCTGGCACGTAAACATGGGGCCAGACTCACCTCCGAGGTCAATTATAGTCAACTTCTTACAGTTCGAGGTTAAGGAAATGGTTTTGAGACAGGCATGGAAGATCAAGGTAATGCTGAATAATACGCGAATCTATGTTGATCATGATTATGCGTTGGAGGTGATGGAGAAACGCAGATCATATTGAAATATCAAGCGTGTACTGAAAGAAAAGGGTATTCATTTCCAAACACCTTTTACGCGGATACGCATTCATTGGAGTGATGGGCCACGCACGTATAACGACACGGAGGACGCCGCGCATGAGCTACGCCCCCGGGGACTCGAGGTGACAGTGGGCAGGACTAAGGCGCCTCCAGACGCGGACATCAAGGAGAGAATCAATGCAGCTTTCTCGTGGGAACAAGTACACCCAGCAATCAGCAGAGACTCAACAGCAGAGACATCCAGGTGTCCAGCAATCCTGAGAAGAAGGAAGACTTTTTGATTTCATTTTATTTTATGTTGTTTTGTGTTGTTAATGTTTATGATAGTTAATTTTACAGTGGGGATTATGTGCATTGCAGTCAGGATATTTATGCAGACAAATTCAGGGTGTCACATCATATAGGTTAAAGTTAAGATGTTTTTTATCACATTTTCATGCATAATTTTTTAACTCTTAACGTAAATGGGCTTTTAAATCCTAATAAGCAAAGTAAAATATTGAGTAAATTGAAGAGGGAGAAAATTGATGTTGCATTTTTGCAAGAAACACATATGGTTGGATTAGAGCATGAGAGACTTAAAAATCAGGGATATAAACATGTTTTCTTCTCATCCAATGGTTCAAAACATACAAGAGGAGTAGCAATTTTAATATCTGGAAGGGTAACTTTTGAACATGTTTCATCAATCAAGGATAAAGAGGGAAGATATATAATGGTAATACGGAAATTAAATGGAGAATTATTTACACTATATAATATATATGTCCCCCCTGATCCCAAATTGGAACAATATATTCAAATTTTAGAAAAAGCTGTGACTGAAGCAAAAGGGTTACTTGTCTGTGCAGGAGACATCAACATGGCATTGAGGCCTATCGACTCATCTGTAAATAGAACTTCTCAACCTCAAAAAATGACGGGAACATTTTTGATATTTTATTCAGTGCATACAAACTTGCCCCAATCCAAAAAACTGTCTCCAAATTCTATACTGTGATTCAAAACACATTTAAAAGAAAGATGGGAAAGAGAGGCCAATCTTTCTTTAACATTAGATAGTGGGGAGAGAATATGTCAGCAACATTGGTCTGTCACCATTGCTCCTTCATGGAGGGAATTCTCTGGAAGAAATGAAATATGTTACATTCGCACACCAGCCCAACAGTCAAAATTCTCAGACCAGATCGGCTTTTACTATGGAGGGTCTGAAATTTAAGTTAAAGCTCAAGACAGATGTTTTTTAAGAACTCTGGAAAAAATGGTTATCCTTTGTAATAGCAATTAAGCCTGACTTTGTATAACTTGTTTGATCTGTAAACCCCACTATGTTCATGTTTTGTTTAATTTGTATTTGTGTATAGTTGAAAAACCAATAAAATGTGAATAACAAAAAAAAAAAAAAAAAAAA
>JAVLVB010001001.1:217052-266032 GCA_032876305.1 Orestias chungarensis
TGAGTAAAAATTCATGTTCGATCCACATAATATTTGGAATCTCATTTGACTTGACCGACACCTGGCCAACAACCGGAACAAGTTCTACTGCCACTTTGAAAGAATAAGAGAGAGTCCTGCATCAATCCCCCATGACATCTCCCAAAGACTCCAACCAAAATACATCACCTCCATCAACTGTAATGTCTCTGATTCTCTGACCATCAGCACTAGTTCCACCCAAGGCTGTTTTTGTTTTTTTGTCATCTGCTCTTCTCCTTGTACACCAACAGCTTCACCTCCAGTCATCATTCTATGAAACTTTTAAAGTTGGTTTATCAAAACCTCCGCCATCAGGCTAATGTTTGATGGTGAAAAGTTCCCCTACAGGTAGGAGGTAGACCATCTGGTGACCTGGTGCAGCCAAAACCTAGCGGTCAATGCTCTAAAGACAGTGAAGATGGTTGTGGATGTAAGAGAGAACCCAATCTCACCTGCCTCTATTGCCCTATGTGACTCCACAATTGACAGTGTCTTTCCACTTCGTGGGAAACCAGCATCCCCTGTGACCTCAAGTGTGAACTAAATATCAGCTTCCCCATCAAGAAAGCTCAGCAGAGGATGTACTTCCTGCGACAGCTTAAAAAATGCCAAGGTCAATGATGGTGCACTTCTGGTATGCTGTTGTTATTGTCAAGGACAATGGTAGGCTGCATTGTGTCATTAGGTCTACACAGAAAGTGATCTGCTGCAAACTACGGTTGCTCCAGGATCTGTACCCCTCCAGGAATCTGAAGCGAGATATATTGAAAGATTCTAGATGATCCCTCCTACCCCGGTCAAAAACTCCCCCCTGTGTCATTAAGCCTCTGGAGTCCAGTGACATGCCGGTGTGTCATAATTACGTTGTCGACTAAATATGGTGTGGCAGCAAAAGGCAGCGTCGATGAGTCGCTGTTTTTCACACAAATGAAACGGAAAAAAACCCCCAAAAACACGAATAACCCCTTTCCTATTGGTAGTTAAAAAGTACCACGTTGATCAATCAAAAATCATAATCAAACAGCAGCATTTGCTTGTTACGGGAAAAGGGAAATTTGTGGGATTGAATGCGGCAACAGAGAGAAACGTATAGCATTAGTAAGTTTGGAGATTTCAGTGATTTGTGATATTTAGTGTATTTTGCGTGTTTAGTTAGTGTGTAGTGGTCTAGTGTAGTGTCTTGTGCTAGAGTTTGGTTGTTTTTTTGAGATAAAACAATGAGGCGATTGATGAATGTGGAGCAGGCAGTGGAGCTCTTCTTCGAGCTGGAGGCAGCTAAAAAAGATGGGGTTGAGCGCGAATTGGACCCAGAAAGCACTGACTTTTACAACAAAGGGGACAATCCGTTGTTTTTATTGGAGGAGGAGGAGACTCCGACAATTCGGAGATCCACCCAGAGGACAGAACGGGGACAGTGGGGCATGCCCACCGGGTGGGCGATCTCCGCTGGCTCAGGCAGCAGAGCCAAGTATAAACTCGGAGGCATTACCTGCATTTTATGTAGATAGTGTTAAAATTACTTTGTTGTGGGCTAAGGGTGTTCATAGGTTTTGAAAATTACAATGTCTATTAGCATCATAAGTTTAAAAATTGGTTTGTTAAACATATTTGTGAGACATTGTTTTGTTAATAGCTGTACAAAAAATGCCTAAGGTAATGCCTGTATTTTATGCAAGAAAAGTCATAAATTACTTTGTTCTCAGGTGGCGCATCACAGGTACGATCAATATATATCTATATAAACAAGTGGTTGCTCCACCCGGTCCACTGTCTTCTTAAAATTTTTCAGCGGGCTGTGTTTAATTGGATCTCGGATCAATTACTCTGCCCCGTGATGTCATCGTAACAATTTTTTACCAGTACCCACAAAGTTGAATTCATGCCCACAGGGAAAGGAGGACTTTGTAGCTGTAAAAATTAGACTCGTATTAATAAGACTTTGCACTCACAGCTTTTCAATTCATACTCTCAGACCCACAAATATTTCAGCAGAATTTTGGGTACAACAACTCTATTGACATATAAATATGAGTAGGAATTTTAAAGTTGTGCACACATTTTTTTGACGGCGATCTTACTCCATAAGTATTCTAAGTTGTGAAAGTTGTTTGTTAAACATATTTGTGGTTTTCACAGTAAAAAACATGACTTTTTTTACTCTGATTTTATGTGTTTTGTGTGATTCTAGGTGCACTGTGTTAATATGATAGAAAGATAACTGTAAATCCACAAAGGGAAGGTTGTGCTGAAAAAAAATTATACCAAGCAAGGTAAACATTTTTTAAATTTTTAAAGTGAATTATAAAGATAAAGTAAAAATTAGTCAAAGACGTACAATTATACCTTGGACTCCAGAGGGTAAAAGAGTTATTATAAAGTTTAATTCCTTTAGATATGTGTTATGCACTATTTAACCCAAAACAAATTTGTTGTATGTCCAATAACCTACTTGGCAATGGAACTTTTTTTCTGATTTCCTATTATGGCAGACTGAAACTAAACAAACTGGATACATATAATGTTAAATGTGGTAGGTGTTTAGTTAGTTTTTGCCGATGAAGGAACAAATTTGAAATGGATAAATTGTATTACATTAACACATCAATCCCTGGGGAACACATAAAAGAAAACAATATCTTTTTAGACACCCCTCATAAGAACAAGACCAATGGTTTTTTTTAAGATAAAACATGCATTTTAGTAATGTTATTCATTTATGTATTTACATACACCTAAAGTAGTATTATGAAGCACATTTTTTACAATGTAGTTTTTTATATGTTCCATCTGGTTAAATAGTTGGCTGTCTCATATCTGGACAAGAGGTATCGTCAGAGGCTGAAGACTTTCAAAGCACAATGCAAGGTCAGCTGGACCAACCAGGTGCTTGTTAGCAAGTTGCAGTTCAGTTTGAATATGTATAGAATACATATTAGTTTGGCTTTCCCATATTTAATGTATATATGTTGTCATTCTGTGTCTTTGTCCTAGGTTAGTTTTGCTAGTCTTGAGTTGCTTACTTAATATTTTAAGAGTCAATTTTGAGTAGATTTATATTTAGTGGACCTCTTTTATCAACCAGTTAATCATATTTTAGACTTTTTAGACTTTTTTGTTTTGGATAAAATTAATAACCGCTTTAAACACTTTTGTTTGTCTTCTATGCGTTCCCTTGGTTATTCAGAGCAACATTTAAGCCACCAGAATAAATGTGTTTTTAAATGCAAAACAAGTGTTTGTACAAGGCATTGTACTTTAACATTCCCTCTAAAATGTTCATATCAGTCAACTTCACAACAGCTGCAACTTCAATGAAAATTTTTTTTTACAGCCACATCTGTTTTTCTTTTTTCACTCATTGATAATCCCAATAATTATCAATGAGGAGATGTTTTAGATGCAAACAGGTTCAAGTAAACCTACCAGCACACTCAGGAAATGTAAAAAAATGTAGTGTGTAGTTTAGGGAAAAATACCAACAATGAATTACAAATGTTTAAATGCACATTTGGAAAACTGAACAAATATTCTGAGCCGCTCTGTTAGCATTTCAGCTGATTTTGCTGCCTAGAGGCAATGCTCCAAGGCAAAGCTTGTGAAAACACAGGAATTCAAGTAGTTAAAGCTAAAGCAACCCTAAGCATCTACAAACCCTTTGTTGGAAGTTTGTCTGAAAGTGAATCCACTGTTTTATACGTTAATACAGTAATATTTGCTGGCTGCTAAGACATTGTGCTATTTTAAAATAAGAGCTTCAAAAACGATAATTTAAGAAGTATGAAACAATTGCATAATGACATATTTTTTTGTCATTTTTACTTGTTTTTGTTTGTTTTGTTTTGATTTTTAAGTGAAATAGGACAGTAAAAATATTTTAAAGACATTTGAATTGACTTTGGCTTTAGATTGTCTTGTTTTTACTGCATGCACACTCTAATAGAAGCTTTCTATTGCTATCACACTATTTTTGTCACCCAACTCTGTTGTATTTGCAGCAGAAATACTCTCATCACTGCTCTAAACAATTACTATTCACTTTAACAGCATTAAGTTGTATCTATGTTTCTATTTCAGAAGAGCAAAAACATAATTTGTTGTAGAACAATAACAAACTTGGCAGTAAATTACTGCAAGGTAAAAAGTTACAATAGTAACGTAAACCTTAGGTATGCTTATGTATACAATTTTGTAAAAAAGAAAAAAAAGAAAGCAAAAGCCTTTTTTGTTAGGTTTTGTGCTACTATAGCAAACATTTTTAAGATCCAGCCTGACCTCTGGATGGATACAATATTTTACAGTTTTACAAGCTGTGCTCTGTTTATTTGGTAGTCATTGATTAAGGCATTGTTGATGTCTCCAATAAGTTGATGGCATTAATACAGTGCTGCCTGCTTTGTCCAGATGACAATGGGCTTGTTGAAGCAGGTTCATGATGGCATCTTCAACTCAAAGGCGAAGGGTAAACTGCAAGTGGTCCTAATATGTTCTTACTTTATTAGGGGGGGCACCAAGAGTCTTTACATGAACTTCATGATGTGCAATGTAAGGGCAATGGGACTATAATCATTGATGACTGATGGATGTGTTATCTTTAGTACTTGAACAAGGCAGGATGTCAAAACTTTAAGTTAAAACATTAAAAAAAGTTAAAACTTTTTTTATTATTTTTTTATAAAAATGTAAGTAGTTATTGCTCTCTTTGTCACAAACTCTTTTGCACTTTATGAACTAATAAATGTTCAAAATCCTTTAAAAAAAATTTTTTTCACAAAACTATTTTTGAAAGTGTAATAGGAAACTGAGAAACTAATTAAAATGTAATATTTTTTAATGCTTAGTCTGTTCTTTGGCACATTTTTATTAGCAATCACATAGATATAGGCAACCACATATATACAGAATACAGAAGAGCGGAGAGGTGAAAATTATAAATTTTAAACAACAAGGTCCATCTGTATGCGTTCCACCGTCCACTGAACTTAAAGAAATACCCCCCTGCAATACCCTCTAAATAATTTTAATTGTTTGTGTCAATAGCAGGTCTACGTATTTTTCTTTTGTTACAATGCTTACACGAGGCGTCACCTTAGTCATTCATAATTTAAGCTCTGCTGGGCCGTTGGGAAATTGTTTCTACCACCCCAATGGAAGTAGCTGGCTAAAAGGGCTTTGCATTCATTTTCAACAGCCACAGCTAAGGGATTGTATGTGAATTCCCCTGGCAAGAAAATGTTGCAGTCACACCCATCTGCAGCGGCTTACAAGGCTTAAAAAACATTATAATTTTTTTATTCTGTTTATTTTCTAACTTTACTTGTAGAGTATATTTTAGAGTAATTGTCATGAATTGGGATACAAGGACTTTGTCAGAAAGTAAGTTAAAAGCATTGTTTGTAATATATTAGATATGATTCTTAAAAAGTAATTTGTAAATTTGTTAAAATAAAAGTAACCTAAACACCCCTGTTTGTTTCCTTGATTTCGCTCACAAGTTCTGTGTTATTGTTATTAACTTTTCCTATTAAGCGTATGAACTTTGTAGAAGGTAATTATAATGCAAAGTAGATGGTATGTGGAGCTAATATACGTAAACTGCTTAAACCTGTCAGTAAGCTAACTTAGAAGAGGTTCTGGTGGCTACTTTCCTTGATATGCTCCTAAATTTAATATGCTCCTGGTTTTTTTCATTAGTAATGTCACAAATATATATAACCTGTCTTATTAAGTGTAATTCCTATTCCCAACAAGTGCGTTAACGTAGTTGTCATGCCTTCTGACTTGGGCAGCTAGACAATGATAACTGAAAAAAATACTTCCTGTGACATTGGTTTTACTTAGAGATATGCCAGGGGCGTCAGCTGGCTCGTGACTGTGCTGCTGGTTTACCACAGAACTACCACTGTATCACTACATTCATTAAAGTTAAGACTTGTGGCCCAGCAAATTTCTGCAGTTATGACTGTAAACGGTTTGTGTGTAGGGCTGTGAATGTAAATACTAGGATTAGGTGTTGGCTGGGCAGAGAACACGAGAAACAATGCTTGTGTTCGGTGGGGTTCATTTTATAAGCAATTAAAAGGGACTCTTGATCCTTTTAAACCGGCTGGGCAGTAAAAGGTTTAACCTCTAAATTTAACATCTGCGTATCCATAAACATCTGTGCATCCTGTTTTTCCCTGATGACAGGAAAAGGACCTTTACACATTCGAAGATGAAGGAATCTAGAAGTCAGCATTTGTGCAACCGCAACCAGATTCATCCCAAAGCAGAGGCCTCTCCACGAGAGGACAACAGAAGCCGCAATGAGCCGCTTCTCTTCAGCTCCGTGTTTATGGACTGATCAGCCCCTAACCAGGACCTCCCTATCATCTGTAATGGCTTTCCCTGGACAGACCGAGTTTCCGTCTGCAAACCGGGCCCAAAATCAGCTGATCCAAACAGTGCACCTTACAGTAAGACTTAAGTTTATCAAACCCCTTTCCTTTCAAAAGTATAAAATACTCAATATTCAGTCAATGGCAGGACAATGAGATGGGGGAACTAGTGATGACTGAGATGGTTTTGTCACACCCAAATATCTCTTCATAGTTTCCCCACCTAGAGCTGTGTAATAATATTGGCTATGATATCTTTCCGGAGATAGCTAATTCCGATATAGAATCTGTAGCTGAATTATTCGCTATAGCAGGGGTAGCCACACTTTTCGAGTCAGCAAGCTACTTAAAACATAACCATTCCTAATGGATCTACCCTCATATTTAAATAGTTTTTGTTTTTTGTTTTCTAACTTTGGTCGTTTCAGGATAGTGTATTTTAATTTAATTTAAATCACACATGTGAGTTTGTCTTCCATAACTGCATTAACCCACTGTGGAACGTGTGTACATATATACAGTATATGTAGATTTCAGGGGGTTTTGTGCTCCCCCCGGCCTCTTGCTTCTCTAGCTCCGCCTCTGCAAAAAGAGACTGGGAGACCCCGCTACTCCACACCGTAGTTTGCTAAGACGGCTAACGCAAAGCTAACATAAAGTTAGCGTCTGTTTGTGTGCTTACATGCGCATCAGTTTGCTAGCCGGTATGTGAATCAAAAGACCAATGGAGGGATGGATGGATGCGGTCATTTACTTTGTTTAATGTCCTGTGATCGACCACACCCCTCTCGCAATCGACGTATTCAACACCCCTGCGCTATAAGATTTAATAATTGTTCCTGTCATCATTGTTACGTAGGAACGCCAATCCAAAATAAATTAAATACCCTAAAAAATGTGTCTGAATGTATAGGTAAGTGAGAGAAGTAAGAAAAGGTATGTGACGAAGCTATTCTGAGGTTGTTCAACACCGATACTAAAGAAGATGACTTCAGTGGTTTCAGTGCGCAGGAGGAAGATGAATGAACCAATCAATAACGTTTCTGTTTTGTTTGATCATCACTTTTACTGTTACAGTTACTGTCTGGAAACTACCCTTATCAGTTCAGTTAAATCTAAACTTGGCAACTTTTTCTCCTTTTTCAACCGTAATAAATGTGATATCCAATTGACCTGTTATGACTATAATTTTGGGTGTCCGCCCGACCTCTGCTGCATGCTGAATCATTGTGGAAAACCCAGAGCGGCGGAGGTATCAGCAGCTTATAGCCCAGTTCGGCTTACATGTGCACTTTTACAGTTTTTTTTTTTTTTTATTCAACTTTGTGCGATTTATAGTAAGGTGCACTCTATAGTGCGGAAAATACAGTATATATTATCTCTGGGGGATAACATTTTGTTAAAAGATGAACGGGAAAAATTATTTTGTAACCACAATATACAGAGAAATTTGAATCCTAATCAGCTGTTGAATTATCAAAAGGGACTTCTTTTTAAAAAGACAAACACAAGTTCTGTGACTATTTTTCTTCCACCAGTGACGTTAATAATACTTAGGAAAAAATGTGTCATTGTGAAGTTAAATAAAAACAGAGAATGTTTTTCCAAGGGAGAAAATCTGAATGAAAATCATCAAAAATGTGACCATCAGGGTCATGGAATTAGTTTGGCAGACTTTGTAAGACAAACACAGACCCACTGATGCAAGACAGAGAGCTTGTTGAGTAATAACGGCACAACAACTCACACAAGTTATGCTTCCTGACACATAATTTGATTTTAATGAACCACAAGTCACAAACAATGAAGCTCAAAAAGCTTGTTTGCATCAGCATGCATCTGCAGGGGTTGACTAATAAAGAGCCTGGCTCATAGCACCTGGGCAGACAGAAGAGACAAACACGCGTTTAGTTTAATGCAAGCCACAGCTCTCTAAAACCAGATGCTTGTAAAATTATAAAATATATTACATGTATCTCTGCTAAAACAGTTTTAAATGTTGTGTTTCTATATGTGTGTATAATGGATTTGCAGGAAACACAGGGTAAGTAACACAAAAGGGATATTAATCAAATGTTAAAGTCAGTTCTGGCAATAAGTTAAGTATTAACTACTTATATTAACTGGGTAATAGAGGACCAGGGTATACTAAGCGGCAGTATCAGGCATTTGTTATTTAGTACTTGCTTCACACTTGACCTTATCAGGATCAAAATGAGGCATGGGAGGTTTTTATCGACAGTTTGACAATTAATATCCAGAGGACAATTCTTACCACTTTAAACACAAAGTCATATAAAGTAATTGCAGAAACTCAGCTTGTAATCTGCTGTGAATTAATGCCTTTATAAATTATTTGAAATCATATCTAAAAGTAGAAGTTTAAGTTATTTTGGTTTCAGTAGGGTTCATAATATTTCTTGTCATATTACGCAATACTGTAAAACACTTGCAGCTTTAGCTCAGCTGCTAACCAACCCAATGTAGAAATCATTTAGCCCAAGCCACTACTACATTAGGATTTCATCAATACAAGTCCAAAGATGTAGTTGTATCCTTAAAAGGTCCAGTCCAATATGATGAATACAATCAAACATAGATAGATAATTCCAATATTGCCACTTTCTCACTTTTTTGCAGCAAAACAGCCTTGACCTATCAAGGAAACAGACCACAAAATATGCACTGTGGCCGGTGATTCCCCTTAAAAAAGGAAAAATAATCTTACAATAATTTTCCTAATAATGTTTTATTTTTTATTGTACAATAAAGTTGTTTGTATTGGTATTTTTGAGGTTTTACTGTAATTCCCCACTTAAAAAGCGCCTTAAATGTCACTAGCGAGCAGGACCTGTTGTGAAAATTCAGATACCCTTTTTTTGAAAATTCCATCGATCAAGCGATAGTTGCCAATCACAACATACAGTGATGGTGCATCCTGGCCCTGCTGTAAGTCAAGCCTCTCCATGTATTCGCTGTCGTGTTACTTTTCCGTTACATTCTCATGCGGACTATATAGAGCTTTTTTATTTTTATTTATTTTAATTGTTCACATGTGCCATTTGCACAATATTGATTGGTGTGGAGCTTAACTTTGGTGCAGGGAGAAGTTATGATACATGACTGGTTGTTCAAATATGTTCAGTTACTTGTGTATTTTAGTAAATGATGCATTGATATATTGATTAATTTATGCATTGTTGAACTACATTGTTGTTACTTTGTGCTTATTTATTTATTTTCATGTTATTGATTTCTTGTGGTTTGTTGTGGTACATAATTATTACATTGTCCAAGCACATTGTACATATTTTTAGGTATAGTTGAGGTCTACTGAAGGCTGTAACTGAAAACCCATGGCAAGCTTATGGTTATGGTCTATTGAAAAAATGTTCCTAGAAGATCCTTTAAGCCCTGCAAATTGCGAGATAGGAGCACAGTAAGACTTTTATTTGTCCTGGATATTACCAGAGATTTAATGTAGCTTAAGTCCAATTGTTACTTTAAAATTATTGTCGAGATCGCCCTAATTAAACAGGTCACCACCATAAGTGGTGTCCTTTATTTGCATTTATTTATTTTTCCCCCATGAATAAATATGCTTTATTGTTGCATATAAAATTAAATAATTTTACAATTTATTCCAGTATTACACATACTATCCAAATAAAGTAGCTACATTTTATTTGATCAATAATATTAATAACAATAATAAACACATTCATCCTTTGACATGTTTCGCTTTGTCTGTTTCAATGAAGGTACATCATTAGTGGTGAACTTTAAAGGGTCCACATGAACAACAGCCCTATTACTCTGTGGCCAGGGATAGGGCAATGCAAGGTAGGTTTGTTTCTCATTTTCATACACACTTTTATTTAAAACCTTCTGTTTAACTAAGAAAAAAAATATATATAAACTAACTATAGACACCTAAATATAGTGACAACATTATCTGATTTAAAAGAAACTTGACAATAACAATATTCAGCTTTCTGTTACCTGCATTACATTTTATCAATTTGAGCCACAGTAGCTTATCTGTTAAAATGGACCATGGGTCGCTTAAATACTGGCACTTCCTATAATTTAAAGATAATAAGTGCATTGCCTGGAAAGGATCATATTTGTATTCATGACCACTACTAATTTCATGTGGGTTACTGTGAAAATTTTGTCGTTACTATCCTGAAAAATGAAACCAGGTGGGCAGTACCCACCCCTTTTTGAAATGTGTAATTAAATGAGATTGATGAAGAAAGAGGAAGTGAATAAACAAGAGGAAGAAATGCAGCCAAACTACTCCAATGATTGTGCCAAGTCAGCCAAGCCAAGCTGTCAGAGGGTGGATAGTCTTTTTCTTGTAGTGTAACAAAACACCATTCTAAGAATCCTTCAGGACACCCTTTGTGTATATGTGCATATGTGTTTGTGTGGGTTTAGAAGCCATTTTGTTGAGACAATCTTTTCATGGTTTGCTTTACTTATTTTTTTCTTGAGAAAAGAAAGTCACTTTGATCCTTAACATTGTTTTTGTTTTTTCTATTCATATGTATTTTGTATTCAAATCAGTGGATGGAGGTGTGCTATGCTGTGAAGTAATATACACTTGCCTATTTTGGGATGTATTTTATCCATTTTAATTGTCAGACTGTCAGAACTTACCCATCACATATCTGAGCCACTATTTATAATTTCGCATATGCAAGCAGACTCATAAACGCACTTCCCTTCTAAAAACATACCATCCACCTGTCACACAGTCTCTGCATCTCCCACTCCATCGCCCTCACATTTGTCTGTTTTGTCTCTCTCTGTCTCCAAACAAACAACCCAACTCGGTATGTACACAAAACCAAACAGTACTGTACTGCATGCAATCATCCAGAGCGACAGTTTCTCTGATTCTGGAATGACTCAAATACTTGCGTTCCAGCCCAGCAGCATGTATATTTTTGACAGATGAAAACTTGCACATAATTTACCAGCTAAGACACAAGCTTGATTTAATTTTGAGAGTAGCAGGTATTAGGTCTCTGTGACCGAAATGGTCACAATGATGCATTCTAATCATATATATTTATATATATATATATATATATATATATATATATATATATATATATATATATATATATATATATATATATATATATATATATATATATATATATATATATATATACACTGGATAGCTGATATTGCGCAACAATTTCAGTTATTTTATTAAAATGCACCTTTTTTATAAACTTACTGTCTTCCGTGATTTAAAATAAATATATATATACATATATCAAAGAATGGCATAAAGTCTGAAGCTGAACTAATTTGCCTTATCACACCTCCCTACAAATGTCCATAAATACAATTTGTGACATGATTCAGTTTTACACCATACAAAATAAAGAAAAAAAAAACTCTTGCTGGGGTTATGCACCCCCTATTATGCTTAAAGTATAGTGGAACATTTAAATATGAACGGATCTTAATACATTTCTTTTCCAGAAACTAATTCCACAATAAAACATATTTAGGATAGCTTTAGCAAGCCAACAATGTAGACCATGAGCCAGCCACTGTGCACCTCCTACAAACTTTTAGTGTAGTATTTGCTTCATTGCTGCTGCTGCACTAAAAAAAAACACCTTCCTTTTGTGTAGTAAGCCCTGTAACTCCTCTACCTTTTTATGCATAGCAGCTAATGGTAGAGGTAATCACATCGAGGATCATCAAAGAGGTATGCATAATGTCATAAAAAATGTGTTTCTCTGTGCAGAATTGCAAAAAATATCTGTATTAATTTCTTCTTCATATCAGTTGTCAAATGCCTCTTCAAGAAACTATCTGACAGAAACAATTATTAACATAACAAAATCACAACCTTTAAAAGTCAAAATATGTTGACTAAACCAAATACATTCTCTGAGAGTTGAATAAAAACCTTTGTTGGAATTATAAGCTGTTCGCAATTGTTTTCACCATCTAGTTGAATTCTTCCCATCCTCTGTGGCATCAGTACCAAGGATGTTCAATAGGTATAATATTTTGTTTTTTTGTACATATATTTTGCTTTTTTAAAAACTGTTTTGCTGTCTTGGGCTAGTCATGTGAAGCATCAAGCTTTTTTAAACTTTCTTGTTGCTGAAAATGCTTTAACAGGAAACTGACAATAGACTTTACAGTAATTCAAAAGTAAATGCACATCTGACCATTTGCTTTTTTTTTATTTGTTTAGTTTTCTTTGCAGATTAGACATATAGATGTCCTATTCTGACACCAAAGTGAAGTTAAAGCTTAGAAAATATTACAGCAACTACCCATTTACATTATGTGTTCAACCAAGCAGCTGAAGTAGATCCAGAACCAGTACGATAGAAACTGAGTGGGTGGAAAACACACAGTAGCCTGTGGACTCAAAAGTCAAAAAGGACCATCATGTATCCAAACAAAAACAAACATCGCGTACTATGTTTCTTGAAAAAAAACAAAAAACAAAACAAAAACATATGCTTAATAACAAGCATTCTATTTTTTTAATTCAATAGGAATGGAAAGTCAAAACATTTTTATAGGATAACCCAAACAAAAGAACTGTGAGGACAAAACCAAATTCCACAAGACAGAGGCCTTTCTGTGGTGAGGACAACAAGAGATTGTGCTGCCTATTTCACATGCATAAAAAGGAGAATGCAAAGCCTTCCCTCCCATAAAAAAGTGGTGGTGTGTAACTGTGGGTGTGGCATTTGATTATGTGGCAAAGCTGTCATGTTGCTTTCCCATTTAAATTGCATCTCCTCAGGGGGAAACACTTGCTCGTGTGTCTGCCGCATACAGTCACGGCATGGCAACCTCGATCTCATCAGACAGACGGGCAAAGAGAAACGAAAGAGAAATTGGTGATTGCAGCCAGTGTTGGACTGTGTTAAGTGGTGGTGTACTGGCATATTTTCCCCTATTCTGGTGTCTGCTGATGCATACCTTTTGCGCAAATGCCTAAAATGTGTCTGTGACTGTGTGAATAATGAAAGTTGATAAAACAGACTCCTAACATATGATCACAATATATCATGTTACCTTGTTTTCAGCAGCACTCTAAATATGCAGGTTTCCATGTTCTTGAGTCAGAGTTAAAAGGTTCAGGTACATATCACGGATTGTATTGACCTTTCTGCCTGAACGCTGTCAGAACTCATAATCATGGAATTAAGTGAATTACAGGCTGGCAAGGGCATTTAAAAGGGTTCAGGGATGAATATGTGAAAGAGACTATAATGAAGTCAATGATGCAAGTGTAATGGGCCATCACCCGGCACCAACAGCACCTCTGCCACACATAGTACCTAACTCCTCCCAGCCTGCTGCAACACCTCTGGGCAATGTGGCAGAATATATAAAAACTGCAGCAAAACCTTTTCAAGGGCAATTAGACCCTTCCCCCCTTAGGTATTCCAAATAACAGATCAACAAAGACTCCACAGAGCTGGCTTGAGAACTCACCAACGAAAATATTACAACCCTTGTTTATGTGTTTGTTCTGATTTATACTCCTTGTAGATCTTATTTATTAGTTTAAGCTGTTGTGTTCAGGGTTTTTATTTTATTGTCTTAGATGTGTGTATCCCCTTGGTTATTGTCTATTTTCTTCCGGGTGCCTTTTATGTTTATCCCCCCAGCCTATATGCCATGTCATCATGCACAACTTTACAACACTGCTACCATCCATTGTTGCCACCTTTCAAGATGGCGCCTGCCCAGCTGCCTGCTTGTAGACGCAGCTCCAGTAGTGTTTTTTAAAATTGTGTCTTTTTCTGTTGTCAACCTCAATTGAATACTGGTGTAAATAACGTAGACCACTAGTTATAGCTTTCCACAATGGCTGGACCAAGTTTTGTTGCTGTTCTCTGTGTTGTTTTGTTACTTTCTCTACTCTTTGTAATGGAAAACCTGGCTGAATGGAGCAATGGCATTGTTTACACCCGTGAACAGTTGATTGCGCTGTGTAGGCCTTTGCTGTTGCCCGGAGACAGGCCTGTGGTCCCAGAGGAGATACGGAGGAGACCTCGGGGTTGCAGGTCTGGAGTTAAACGGAGGGAGAAGAGGAGATGGCACAAACCAGCGGTGCCTGCGATTATTATGGGGAAAGTGAGGTCTATGGGGCATAAAACGGACAAACTCACGGTTCTGGTGAGGACCCAGAAGGAGTACAGGGAGTGTAGCATTTGTTTAGCATAGTGGCTGCTCTCACTCATTCCGGACTACAGCGTGGAGGTCCCTGGATTTTCTTTGGTGCTCTCTCCCTCCTCTTCACCTTGTACACAACTGATTTCTGGTACAACTCTGAGCCATGCCACCTACAGAAGTTTTCCGATGACTTAGCTGTTGTCGGGTGTATAAATAATGGAGAGGAGAGGGAGTACAGGACACTGGTGGGCAACTTCGTGAAGTGGTCTGAGCATAATCACCTGAGGCTCAACATAAGTAAGACCAGAGAGATGGTGATTGACTTCAGGAGGAAGAAGATGCCTTCACAACCACTGAGGATCAAGGGGGAGGTGGTGGTGGCTGGATGACTACAAATACTGGGCCTTTAACACTGATGCTGTGCGCAAGAAGGGGATGAGCAGACTTTATTTCCTAAGGAAGCTAAGATATTTCAATGTGTGCAGCAAGATGTTGGAGACCTTTTATCTGAATGTTGTTGCCGGTGCCATTTTCTTTGCTGCTGTGAGTTGGGGAAGCAGCATCAGAGCCAGCAACTCGAACAGACTGAACAAAATAATTAGAAAAGCTGGCTCTGTACTTGGACTAAAACTAAAATCCCTGGAAACTGTGGTGGAAAGGAGGACACAGAAGAAGCTTTTGTCTATCATGGAAAACAAAGAGCACCCTCTCCACCACGCAGTGGACAGACAGCGGAGCACCTTTTCACATCGACTGCTTCAGCTCCGCTGTCGAAGGGACAGATACAGAAAATCTTTCCTGCCACATGCCATCTCACTGTACAATAAAACATAATTAATTGTTTGGTACTATTTTATCAGTTAAACTTGCAAAACTGCATGTGTTGCACATTTGCTTTTTGTACATATATTTTAAAGCATTTTTACATTTTACAGCATTTTTTTATCTAATTTTTATTTAGATTACTACACCTTGTCTGTAAGTAAGTATTTTCCCTTCGGGGATGAATAAAGTACTTCTATTCTATTCTATCATTCAAAGCTGCTCTCTGTTCCTTAACATCCCCAAGTGTTATTTGTGAAGTAATCATACTCCTATGTATGAAAACGTAACTTTCTATGTAACTTACTTGGTGGATTCTCATGTTTGATCCTGTTACTTTTGTTTCCATTCACGTCATTTGTACCTGCTCCTTTTATTTTCATAAAAACTACCACACCTTGAAATTTGTATCTTTAAGAATATCCTATTCTCATCATCACTCCCCCTTCAGCACAACTTTACAACACTGCTACCATCCATTGTTTCCATTCACAACTTTTCCTAGAAGTGTTGTTATTTGTCATACGAAAGATCTACATTTTACATCGTGTTAGGAAAAAGGCAACCTAGGATACTGTTTCCCATAAATAGGTGGCATCTTGGAGGACAAGAGTTTAAGCTTCCCCAAAAGGCAGCCAAAAAAGATTTTAGGATTACTTACACATGCATGAATGAGTTAAAGCAACACACTGTGTATGTTTTTGATTTGGGAGTGTGTGTATAACATCATATAAAACTAAAAAAGTATGTTTTGAATAACTCCCTCCCAGTAAAGGAGAATTTTTTTTAATATTCGCATTACTTTCCTTGTTCATGTTAACACTTTTAATGAGGCTTATGTACAATACATTCTGAACTACTGAGGTTTTTCTGTACAACAGAACTGTTGATCTACACAACCATAGGCAAATCGGTATAACACTCTGATTTGTGCTTATGTCGCCAGTTGTTGATACCTTGAGTGGAAACATATAACTGGCATTACTCCCCTTAATGTCATACACACTTCTGTGAGGAAAGGGAAAACAATTATGCCATATTTGCTAATGGAGACATATTTCCTCAAAAATCCTCCCCACTGCAAGAATGAACTGGCAATTTAAAAAATAAGAACATTTCTGCATAGCTATAATTTTTTCTGGTTTGTTTTGAAATCCCTTCAATGTGAACAGAAGCAGACATAAAACACAGAGGTCAACCAATTCAATTAAAATCATGATGCTGCATCAACTAAAATACCGAACACCAAGCAGTACATTTTAGTTGTTACAATAAGTAGATATAGGGGAATAAGGATTCAGTTTGGTTACAGTGCTGTAATATCTAAATGCATTTCAAACATTTTAATTAATTTATCTGACAATATCAAATTTGAAGATCAGGCTCTACAAGTTGGAATGTTGGCTGTGTATAACTGGTAATTCTGTTCAAATATGTGTAAGTATATGTGAATTATAATTGAAATTATAAAAACACTTAAACACACATGAAATCTACAGTTTACATGCTGTTTTTATGCATTGTTCTTCATCATAAAATTATAGCAGTGGTTTCTCAGTCTACTTTATTTGAAAAAATATTGCTTGCTGAGCATCCTGAAGAATCTGCAACATATGATGTTCTTAAAAGTTATTCAGCTTTGCTATTGTTTTGAATGTTGAAACCTAATATCCACTGCTTTCTCAATTGTCCCTTTGTGGTCAGACTGACCCAAACCTGATTAAAGAACAACCTCAAGAGTTTTAGAGTAATAAAAAAGATAGGGACTTGGAAGATGTTTTGTCCTTGTAGTCTGATCTGGACTGAAAGCTGTTCTCTCATCTCAGAATGTTTTATCTAATAATCGCTTAAAAGCATTGCTCCAATCCTTTTAACTACAAAAAGTAACCATATGGACCCAGAGGAAGTAATTTTCTACACGAAACAATATCTGAGAGTAAGGATCACTGGTAGTTAGGCCACCTTCTGTTTTAAGAAACAGTGTTATCTCAGTAAAGTTTCAACATGCCCCCAAAAGTCCCATGGAGCTAGGAGAATGAAAAAGAAAGCGTTGATGAATGAATCAGCCTTTTCTTTGGTGGGAGCAGCTTGTTTTTTTTTTTTGTTTGTTTTTTAGCTTTATATAATTGGATCAGTATGTAACCTTCCCTTTTCTGACTTCTCTTAGTTTTCTTTGTTAAAAGAAATGCTTGATGCCTGTGACACCTTTGCAAAGGGCATTCCAACCCACCACAGGGCGTCTTTGTTTAGCTTCTTTCTAAAATAGGCTAAAATTCTAGTTGTTTGCACATTTAAAATCAGACAGTACACTCATAAAATTAACCATGACATTACAAACTAAAATAATCATATTCTGGGTTGATTAGTGAAACAAAATTCTCCATGACATTCTACTCAAATTCCAGAATAAAAAAAAAAAAAAAGTCATTGCTGTTTTTTTAATGTATATTAAGCCCAAGTAACATTCTATTGTTAAGACAGTATACAAATGTTTTAAAGAGATATTTGTGTTGATTATTGATCATGATACAGGATAACAAGAGAGGTATTGGAGGACATTCCTGAAGTGCTGCAAAAATGTTTTTGCCTTTTTACTGTCAACAGAAATGTTTTTATGGTAGCTTTTGTCCTGCATGAACTGAAGACACAAATTGTTTTCAGGTGGAAAGGCAGCTAGTAAAACCACAGTCTGTCCCACCATCTGATCTAACATGAGTTGCCAGGTTAAGATGAGGTCACACATGGTCTATAGGCCAATCACTAGACCCATGGATCTGCGTCACAGTTCTAACAGTAAAGCGCATACACACACTCCCTGCTACTGGCAGTGTAAAGGAATGCTCTCATTCAGCACAGGTGCAACGGAAATCTGTCCGAATGAAACCGCCGACTGAGCCATGTGCTAATGCAACTGTCTCAATGTTACGGTTTCCAGTTCAGTTACAATCAAACCGACCCAAAAACACAAACACAGACATACTGAAATTTGAACAAAAGTGACTGATACATCACATATTTTCTGTAATTTGTAGCTATTCAGTTAGTAACTTTAACAATCTGCCACAAATAGAAATGACAAACGTCATTTTACTCTTTAAGCAGCATTTATTAATGTCCTTTAGACATCATAATTAATTGAATGAGTGGTGGAGGCCAATGGTAGATCCACTGATTGACAGAGATATATTTTGAGTCCTAAATAAGGGTTTATGTTCATAGCAGATATATTTACAACAGTTAATAAACAGCCTAAAGGGAGAAAGGGTAGAGTGAAACGTGGGAGGTGGTGGAGAAATAAACTTTATTGAAACAGTGAACCAGCAAAGACCCTTTACAACAATGTGCATAATCCAACAAAAGAAGGGGATGATGTTTGTGTCAGAGTACTTTCTAATATTCATAAGTTACCTTTTCCAACTTAATTGGAATCTGTCAGGGCACATTGGTCGTGAGTGGCATCACAGCAGCAGCTATACTGCTTCCCTATGGCTGCTGAGATGCAATAAAAAGAGAGGGATGCAGAGAAATAAAGAAGGAAGGAATTGCAGACTGAATTGACTGCAATTCAGAGTCAATAGGAATCAAAAACACATCACTGCAAGTGGTAAGAGTAAACTTCTAAAAGCAGGGCTGTTAGAGACAAACACAGCAGTTCAGACTCTTCAATCGTTTCCTAAGGGAGTATGCCTCTCATTTTTCCATACCCATTTTTCTTTTTCTCCAGTCTAATCAGCACCCCAAACATGAAGCCCGGAATATCCTACAACATGAAGAAGCCAGTTTATAGTTGTTTTTCTTTCTTATGGGTCATACAACCCTGTCTTCAGATCCAACTAAACTAATTCAAACATGTTTTGGCTTCCACTAAAGTCAGGTCAGGTCCCCTCTCACACTTACAGATTCCATTCTTCATCCAACCTAGATTTTTGGTGCTCACTGACCTGCTGACTGACTGCAATTAATGCAGGCTAAAAGAGATTTTTGCACAACCTAGTATGGGGGGTAAGACTGGGCAAAAAAAAGTTGGTCCCGAGTACAATTGGAAAAGAACTCACGATTAAGATGTGTGATGGTCTGTGTTTTTTTGTGGTTAATGTTTCCTTAGTTATTGTTTCTAGTTATTTTCTCTGTATGTTTAGATATATTCTCCTTTTGCTCCCTAGTTTTAACATGTAGTATTCCTTTGTATATCTAGTAGTTTTGTTTGATTAATATTATTGTTTTCTGTGTTTTCTTTCTCCTGTTGTTAAACATTCCCTCTTGTTTCCTGTTGACAATCTCTCTCTGTCTTATTCAACTTCTCTCTTAACTACGCACACCTGTTATCACTCTACTGTCTAATTAGTTATTTTGTTCCACTACTCCCAGCTTATATACCTGGTTCTCCACTCCACTCACCGCTCGATCCTCCACACTATGTTCCTCCCTACTTCGTGTCCTTGTTGTCTTACTCCTCCTCCTCGTTGATCTCCAGTGTTCCTTGTGAGGTCCCTTCGATTTCCCTTAGTCCCTCGTTGTCTTCAGTTTGCCGATCTCTGTTCTGCTGCACCTCTACACGCCACGCCATTATTCGCTCTCTGTGTTCCATTGCTGTTCTTGAAGCTTGTGTTCAATATCCAAGCCTGCAATAAATCCTCATCTCATCCAACTGCGTCTCCATCTTCTGCATTTGGGTCCACAACATAACACAGTTACAGTGGGTATTAATATTGCTTCATAGCAGAAGCTCTTTGTCCTGAAGTATTATTCATCTTATCCTAAACTATAAACACTTCCACTCCAACAACATAGGGCTGCTTATTTGCATAACATCACAACTAGACATCTGTAGGTAAAGCTGAACTACACACATGCATATACAAACACACTGGACTAAAGCTGAGAACATCTGGAGTGGAAGTCAACTGGAAGTCAAACTACAAAACTGGCTCCCAACCAAAAGCGGAGAAGCACAGTCACAGCTATCTCCCTTCTGCCTCCAAAAATCACCACTGTGACTTTGACAGTGTCGCTGGAACTCTGTACAAGTACAGCAGGGTCTTGAAAACTCTAGCCTGCAATCAAACTATTTGCATTTCTTAGTAGGAACAGTTTGAAAATTTTGGATTGTGATATACAAAACGTTCATGTCTGTAACGCATCAGTTTCTACTCTATTACACAGTAAAATTGAATATGAACTGAAACACTTAATATATTCCTTTGTAGAGTCTAAGCCAAAAATAAATAAATAAATAAAAGAAACATGGTAATTAACATGCATTTGTATAGGACTGTAGTCTGAGGACTCAATACCTCTTTTAACTACATTCACTCAGTCACCTATGTACATGCTGATAGTAAGCTACATTTCAGCCCAAGCTGCTGAGAGACAAACTGATGGAAGCAAGACTAGGGTATAATTGGTGCTGTGACCATCACCTGCAGGGTGGCTGAGTTTCTTGCCCACAGACACAATGACTGAGATAGAGTGGGGATTTGAACTAACGACCAAGGCAACCTACCAGTTACAGGATGAGCTCCTACCCCTTTGAATCACTGTAACCTGTTGTACAAGAAAAACAGAAAACTTGTGCATTAGATTGCATAAGATCTTTAAAGCTGCCCTTTTATTCTGTGTAGTGATGGGGGGAAAAAGACTATGCTTCAGAGGTACAAGAGAAACAAATTTAACAGAAAACAGAAAAAGTGAGAAATGTTCTGATGTATTAGCAACTTAAGATTGTAATTAAAGTAAATGTCACAAAGTAGAGGGCATATAAGGGCTTCTCGTAGAAGCACATGGTTATTCTTTTTGTACCTAAACTTCTTTTTGCATTCTTTTCACAATAATATAGTTATATATTGTAATAATAAATAAATGAAACAAAACTACAGTGACAGACTAGGTAGGCATTCAAGTGAGAGTCAAACTTATCCTACAAAAAGTAAGCATGTTTCAACTGTGACACCTGAATCATTTTTACTACACTTTTCGTCTAACCTGACTGCCTAATAATCCAATAACTATAGAAAAAAAGGCATCCCATTATAAACTTAAAATTTGTGATATTCAGCAATAAAACTTAACTACAAACTTTAACGGACGCAGTTGCACTTTAGAACGACAACAAACTCCATGGAACTGTATAACAGGGAGATCTTTTTATATTGAAGGAGGATTTTATTTAACAAAGACTTCCGTGTTACATTACTTCTGTGATGAGATGGGAGAGGAGAAAGCTGAAAAAGGTGACAGCTCAGGTTAGGCTATACACCTTGTGGTTAATCACAAAACATAGATGGGAGCATTTATGGTACCATTTATTTTTAAATTGATACTGGCCACTGCAGTATCTGAGACACCACACAGGGGCACCACTTTTATTAAATTGTCTGACCATGTGATCTTGCTATCACATTTGTGTGCTTGCTAAGCTCTCAAAATGCCCAAATATTTTCTTTTTCCAATTTATTTAGTCTTTTCCCAAAAATTAAAGAGGTGTATTTTCCTGTTCTGATGTTATAACTGGGGTAAAGATTTCTGTGATTTACAAACAGCATTAAAGACAAAATAAATAGCTCACAATGCATACCTGTGTTAAGTTTATAATGAGAGATTAGAGAGTACCAAAGTCTAACTTATAATAACAGCACACATATAAACCAATTATGTCTGTATAAGACAAAACCAACGACAAATTATTGCATAGGCAAGATGACGGACACAATTATTGCATGGGCAAGATGACAGAAACAAATGTCATGTAAAGCACTTTGAACTGCCTCTGAACTGTTGAAATGTGCCAAACAAATAAACTTGACTTGACAATTTTGTCCTGACAGAACTACTCTTATGTACCCCCTATATTTCTTTTACACAGCTATTTTTCTTTCATGCAAAGAGGCAAGCCTCTCAAGGTGTGTTACATTTGGTATAGTGAAGGATTCTACTTTTGAACTGTCTATGTGTGTTGAAGGCAACATGTCTATTTAAAATCCACCACCAAGTCCAGCCAGACTAATTATGATTCATTTGTGCCCACATATTCTCTGTTCTGATCGCAAAAATGTAAAAGGTGAACAGGAAAAGCATTCTTCGAAGGAGTGTGAAACTCTTCTTAAAATAAAAAAGTAGAGCCCTCAGTTTCACTCTTTTTTTACCCTGATCCCTAGAATGTGCATTGCTCACAAAGGCAGCAGACAGGCAGGTGGAAATCAATTCCATGGACCCAATGGATGAAAGTAAGGAAGAAAAAAGCAATGATACACAGGGAAGCTGTATGAAGATTTCACCAGGCTAAAAGCAAAAATAGCCAATGTTTTTCCTTGTTTTTCCTCCACCTGAGTTTATTCATATGCGCCAAAGAAAAGGAGACCGAGCCATGGTAGGTGGAAAAAACAGACTTGTATTACAAAACAGCCTTATTTTTGTCATGCAGAAATCACAGATTGTTTAACAGCATAAAACCACAGAATTTGGAACTTCAAGTTATTTATTTATTTATTTTATTTATCATTTATTACACTACTTCCCATGTATAATGCCACATACAAAAAATGTGTTACACATCTCAACCCAAAATGATAAGAAGTGGGAATCGAGTCACGTGTTAGAAATGTTTTCTCAACTTTGTATGTTTTAAAACCCATTGATCAATCATTTGCATTCAACAGCATCAGGAACCATTACTTCAATTTTGGTTTGACAATCCTAAATCATTTCTTCTGTTAATAGAATAACTTCTCAACTTAGAATAAAATTGTATGGTTCTGCGAGGGTCCTGAAATGATCAAACTTAAGTAGTTATTTAGAAGGAAAACTATGTAATTGGTATCACTTTCAGTTACAAAACACGTCTCTTTCATGGTGTAATTATTTATTGATTCATTCCGATGACATTTAAGTCAAAGTTGCATTGTTTATGTAAAAGTTTTCCAACCGCACAGTATACATTGTTAATGACAGCAGCAGTGGTTATGCAATAGATTTTTCTTAGATGTTTAAAATCATTGGCAAATTGGGATCGAGTAGTGATGAAACTGTGCATGCTATAATGTCAAATGCATTGCAAGTGATTGAATTTCCTATGGCATCCTTCAAAACAGCGTTCCGCTGTACTAAACCTTTACTGCAAGACTTCAAAATTAAATAGATTAGGTTCTATGGTTATATATTATTTTATTTACTAGGTAAGTGACTTAAATTGATAAAAATAATACTTATGTATTCCTTTTTTTGTCCTTTGAAAATAAACTTTTTCTGAATGTAGTCAGATATTTTGTCATTTAGATAGAATCCCACCTTCATATGTCTCTACAGACAGTTTCTCATTAAAGGACTCAGAAATTACATAAAGGACAAGGTTATTCTTTGTCAGGTAAGGAGGAAATTTTCTAATTATTTATTTGGCTTATCTCAGTGTCATGCACAGAAAGCACATAGAACAGCAGAAGAACAGACCATATGCAGTTTCAAGCTGACTAGAATCCTAAGCGGCCTTCTACTTCTAGCTTTTGCCTACTACATGTGAGCATGTGAAAAAAAAAAAAACATGCCAAAAGCTCTCCACCGGATTTAGTGATAAAAGACGAAGTATTTTTTTTCAAAATAAATATAAACAAGTGAGTAAAGACAAAGCAGAACAAAAAAAATTGAATAGACATAAATTAGAATCTCATCTAATAATAAAAGAATGTGTTCATGTAGGTGTCCATGAGTGGGAGGATAAGCAGGTTGGGGGAGGAAAGGCGACACACTACCCACTCACAAACCAATCATGGCAGATGGATCTTAACACCTTGCAGATGATACAATGCTCTGTATATGTTTAGGTGGGTGTGATTTGCCTCATCCAACACCATCTCAGATCCCCCCTGTGCTGTTCATTCATGGTAACTTTGTATATAAAAAAAAAACTGTTCAGGCACAGAGATAATAAGAAATAAGTGTGTCAGCATGCATGTAATGATTTTACAGTTTATTTTTTGTGCCTGCTGTGTGTTCATGCAGATTTGCGTGAAATGATTTGTACAGCTTGTTGAGTGAGTAAAAGATCCATATGTACCATAAACTGTCTACTTTGTCGATTTGTGTCAACAAAATCACAAGCTTGGATGTAAAGATCAGATGTAATGTTATTAGACAGGTTTGTCTTCTTTGTATACTTTAAGTTGACCACATTTGGATGTTCACAAAAAGAGGACCCTTGGCCCTGCTTAAAGACACAATTCAGGCAAGCTTTTCAGAGGTGAGTGAATATTTTATGCATCAGTAATACAAAAATATCTTGTGTATTTTTTTAATAAAATAACCTGTAACGAAACAATAGATCGCTTTTCAATAATATTAATTAAATAAGTTGTCTAAACGTGACTTCTTCCTTGTTAGAAATCCAGCTTCAAGAAAATATATCTTCAATGTATTAAAATAAATAATAAAACAATTTCACAAACATACTAACTCAACAAACAAAGTTTGAGATCTCCAGCACATTTATTAGACAAGGGAACATTGGCAGTAGCATGTGTGCCACTTTTCAGATGGAGCACTCCCACTTTTCCGACTGGAATGATACGTAAAAAGCTTTTTTTTGCAGTTCATCTGTGGAGCTGAACTTTCACATAAAATTTGTGTCCAATGCTGTTGCATTTCTGCTGCCCTACTCCCTCTGTGTTTATGTGTATCGCAAACCTGCCCATGAGGGGCAGAGTCTTGGGAAGTATTTCATGCAACATAGTACCATAGTATTCTGTGTGAAGCACCACCCAGTCTAAATACATGTGTAATGGTCCAATGACAAACTGAGAAAACCAGACATTTCCATGAATTTATTAAACTCCTCTGGTCAGACTGTCCAGACATAAGAGTGCAATTGGCCGCCCTAGAATACTTTAGCAAAGCACTGTACCCTCTGTAAACCTTTTTTTCTGAATTGTGAGTTTTCATGAAATATCTATTATTTTACCAAGATTCATTATTCATTGTATGATAATTCATTTGATTCGAAGCACCTAACCCAACATTTTCTTTAGCTATTTTCTGGGTGCCCCAGCATGAAAAGAAACCATCAAATCATGACCAACGCTGCAGATTTGAGTCGACAAGATATGATTGGATTACAAAGCTCATTTCACTGTGAGTGCAATGGTTGAGAGACCACGGACTGGGTTGGTAGGGCATGTAGAGGCAGATGGAGAGGGGCTTCTTTTCTACCCATCATTGTCTTTGGCATTTACAAAGGCCAGTTACAGGAAGCCTCAGACGTGACAAGTACTGGCTCTATCTGAATCCTATTATTGCTCTGTGGGCTGAATTTAATGGATGCTTTTGATAGCACAGGAGTGACTGTACACTTTAATGGCAGGCTGGGAAAGTTACAGTCAAGAAGAGAAGAAAAAAAAACAAGGTGATTCCCTTAATACTGTTTCTGTTACCCATATTTTCTTCCATTAGAGGAGTTCACTTGCTGGCTGTAGGTCTAGGCTTCATGAAAAAAAAATAACAAGAAGACACACACCCATTCAAGTGAGATAAAACAAAGACATGGTTGAGGGAAAGACAAGGGAATGCATCAAAGCTTGATTAACTGAACATTACAAGCAAGCCCTACTTTCCACTTAAAGTACTTAGGGCTCACTGAGACCCCAAGAGCCACTCAGCCTCTCTAACATCTACTGTTGCAAAGAGAGAAAACTTGTGTTCACCTTCATGGTACATGTGTACATCTGATGTGTATTGGGGATTGCAATGTTCCTGATGACAAGCCCAAGTGATTTGTCAAGGATGCTGGTACATTTGCAGAAGACAGTATTAATGATGCACTGGCCACAGTTACAAGCTCTAAACAAACCCTCCCATCACTAAAATGTACATCCAATGTTCCACGGGACTGCATGGATTCATAGATAGCATTTGTAATCTTTTAGAGTAAGCATCTGTGGAGCTTTTCTTTTTTTGTTAACATCACTTAAAAACCCTTTCAGTGCAGCCTTCATCAAAGCATCGGGAAATTATTCTTTTATAAGTCTTTTGGCTGTTTAAATACCAAAAAAGAGAAGGCCATGGTTTTTATTTTCTTTCTATAAATCTACAAGAATATGCAGGTACTTCAAATGAGATGAAAAGAAAAAAATATATATTATTAGAAGGTTAAACCTTGAAACACCACTGCTCTTTTGTAAATTATGAATATTGAGTGGAGGCCAGCAATTACAGAAAGACAGGATTGAAAGAGTAGGCAGAGCAGCACAAAGAGTGAAACACTACCTAAAACCCTGGGAGGTTATGGAGGGTTGTACTGAGCCAATGCGGAGGATAAGAGGATGGTAGGAAGGCTGGGGGCATCTGTCTACTGTTTAATTTGCCATCTGCGAGGCAAACTGCTGCCAGGGTCCCTAATCAGGCAATCCATCACACCCCCATAGAAACGGTGACAATTATCTTGCATCCCAAGGCTAACGACAGCCTTCATGTCATTCAAAAAAGTAAAAAGCCATTGACTTTTTACACAGGGTTTTTTGACATTGCAGGCCCATTTTTCACGTATTTCAATTTCAAAATTTAGAGAGTTTTATTTTCTTAAAGCTGACCTCACTAAAACTGCAAGGGAGCTTAAACAGGTCTCCCTTTCAATTGTCCAGACTTCCAAGTCTGTTGAGCCTTTACAAGCAAGATTTTCAAAAAGATTGTTTAAGCTGGTCCGAGATGGATTCATCCAGCTCCTCACTGACACGATCTGAGTGCCCCCACCAGTCTTCTCCAACCTAATGGCCCAGCAGCCAAAACATGGGCTTCTGTACTGTATGAGACCTTCTGGTTTGACATATATTTCCACATTGTTTCTGTTGTTTCTCCATGAGACTAGACAATTTAATGAAAAAGTAATCTTCAGAGGCAGCTCAGTGCTATTTCTCCCACTGCGGTTAACTGCTCTCGGTGCTGGAGCCTTTATAGCTCCAGTACATGATGAACCTGTAATGGTATGCAACCAGAACAGGTGTGTCTAGAGTGGGATATGCACAAATGTGTTTAGCGTTGTTGGTAATATCATTTTCTGTGACCCCGTCCTAAGCCTCCCCCAGGTTTGGGATCAATGGGGTAGTATAACCTTTCATCATTGCAATATTCCTTATGATTAGATACAGAAAAAAAGGATTAAAGCAAGGTTTACATGACAAAGCATATAAGCACAATGTATTGTAATACAGTCTTGTTCTACTATTATTTTCAGATTTTTTTTTCCATTATTAATTTTAAAAGTTCCCCTTCACCAAATCTATCTGGGGACTGGTATAGAGAGCCTCCAGACAGGAATATAGACAGAATAGTGATGAATGAGATGGAACTTTCCTTCGTGGTGAGAATTTTTATACGATATCCTCAGGTTCTGGAAAACATAGTGTTTTCAGTTGTCCTATTACATCACTGACTACAGTAGTTTTAAAAATTGATAATTTCATTAAGATTTTATAGGATCTTTTAATACGATGTAATGCAAAGGCTGGGCATACTTGTTTAGAAAGGCTGCATATACTCTTCCTAGCCTTGAACTCAAAAGACGGACAGGTCTTACTCCAATAAACAGTACGTGGTAGTGTTGTGCAAATATAACTCAATTTCAAAAGTTATCCCCCTTTCTTAATCCTCAATTCTGTTTCAAAAACATTGCGTCGGCCCCACTTTTTTCTCAGTTATTGTATTCATAAAGAGAAAAAATACTGTACTATTATCTTTGAAGTCTCCTAAAATATTGATAACTACTGGTTGTCTACATTAAAAACAGCTAAATAAATATTGCAATTGAAGTTCTTTTAGCAGAGAAACTATTGTGAGTTTTCATAAAATTAAAAGTAATGTCAAGTTGACACAACAGCATGATGCATTTTACCAGTAAAATAAAATAAAGTGATTTATGATACACACAAGTATATTTGGATACACAGAAATCATTGTTACATTTTCTGTATGTTTAAAGCTGTGTCGACTCTATATTTGTTACTTTGGAACAGTTTTGTCTGAGTTTTAGCAAAATATCAATTTTACATGTGTTTCAAAAACATTTAAGTTTTCTTTTGTTCACTAGGTTGCAATTGGTACGGTCTTGGCTCTATTAAAAAAAACATAAAAATATTATCTGTTACATAACTAATGACTGTTTACTCTACATAGACTGGCCTATCAACCCACACGTATAAGGAAACAGTGATAAAATATGATTTATCATTCACCCTTCTCTTAGTGGTAGATTTTCAATAACTACCTGAATTAAGGTCTAGGTTTTAGGGAATAGCTATAGTGCTTGAGGAAGTAGGAATTTCTATAGCATATGAAACTCTACTAATGGGCTTAGTATAAGCAACTGTTCAAAATATCATGCCAAAAATATTGAGTTTTTACTGTTTTGCTATTATTCTGCACCTAACAACTGACAAAAGACAGTATTAAGTTGTAACCTGTAAAAACCTTGATTTACTTTGGACACTTTAAATAGAGGTTCTATATCTAAATAACATAAATAGCATCTGGTATATTAAAAAACTCTCCAAAGGGAAAAAGAACAATTTTTTACAGTGTATTTGGCAAAATAAATAAATAAACCATGACCAAAAAATAAATAAATAAACCCCTTATATAGGCCCTGATATAAACGGCAAAGAAAATTGATTATATTAAGATGACAGATTATATTAAGACATGCACATTTCCTCAAACTTTTTTAACTTTTTAGCAATACACTTATTGTTACAAAAACAAAATTCAGGAAAATTTTTCACTTAACAGACAAAGTATCAAGATCCACACAAATACGTTGGAACCAAATGCAGACAAACCTGTCTCATGGTCCAAATCAGATATTTTTTTCTACATCAATAGTGCCCCAAGTCCCTACCCATTCAGTTTCTATTCATCTTCCAATACATTATACATTATATTTTTGATTTACTTTCATGTATGTTTTTAAGACTATAAAGACCAGTACTGAGTCCTTAGAGAAACACTACCACAATCACATATTTTATTACTAAATTATAGGCCGTGAATTAGATATTTCAGCAATGTTCGCCAGCCATTACATCCCAACAGAACCATGCAATGGGCAATTGGCCACATAACTCATATCAAAAACTACCGCTGCTCCAAAGTCCAAAGATCAAAGGAAACTTTGTGAGGCTCTCAAAGCTTCCAAGAGGTGCCAATAACTATCTCTGATGCTCTTGGAAGACAGTGGTATAATTCATTCTGCCCTTTGTCTTTTACTTTATTTTTTTATAGATCAAATTTGGAAGCTATCAGCCTTCTTAATGCACTCTACCTCTATCTGGCTCTGAGGTCACATAGCCCACTGAGCACAGTCATAAACAAATTAATTGGCTTGCCAACACAATTTATGTCCTGTGCACACACAATGCTGTATGCACACTTCTCTAACCTCCCCCTGATGTGTACACTTTGCTCTGAGAGCACTGAATGGGTGTTATACTTCTTTGTAAATGAATAACATTGGAAAAAATAACATTGTGGCTTTTTTAAGGAAAATTTTGATGAAGATAAATATTTACTTTAGTAATAGTTTCAAAATATTTCCGTACACAAATGTGGACAGAAATTAATTTCTTAAAAATAGTAATATATAGCTAATGCAATGAGGACACAAGATATTTAGTGAACAGATGTGCATCCTGATTAAATATTTCCATACAGATAATTTAAATAAATAACTAATAATTCCTAGAAAGCCTCAAAATTGGACTATACAAATATGGGGGAAAAAATAATTATGGCTCATCAAAATGATATAAGCAACTAAGTAAATTTGTTTTCTTTATTTTTCCCCTAGTATGTATTTTCATCCATATTGGCAGAGACAAAATGCTAAATAAAAATGCTAAAATTGATTTGGTTCAAATGAAACAGAATGGTTGACTCAAACTATAGACACATTCGTTTCGTCAAGGACAGGTTAAATATCAGAAAGCAGGGGAAAAATCCCATATTTAAAAAAGTGTTCATACATAAAAAAAATTTCTACAATGATTTTTCTATTACACTTTCTACTACCAATTGATGTGATAATTGAATGACGAATCAAGTGAAACTGTGGAATTTTTTTATCAACATTAAAACACATATGTACATATTTATCTAAGTTGTGTTGGGAATTTATGTCACGCTTTTTAAAAGTTATAGTTGAAACTATGTTGCAACATCTGTCCCTGGCAGAGGTTTTTGGTTATATAAAATACATATGAAAAATAGTGTCTATTATGTAAATACACTTTTTTTATGAATTGGCACTAATCATTTATTGCTTCATTTCCACTGAGCGGTATGGTACAATGAGGTTTGCTACATTGTTTGGTCTTTTTCCATTGTAGGTCCATAGGACAAAGGAAACGGTACGGTTACATGTTATTATCATCACACAACCCAAATGATTGATTAGGAGACAGAGAAACATTAAGTAACCTGTCATACAACACAAGAGCAAGGGTGATTTTTTTAAATGTATATTAACTAGATCAGAATAGATGTCCTTGTCAGGACCTTTATTCAGAATGAACTATGTAGTAAGATGTTAAGAGTTAGAATTATGAAATTTTTATTATTTTTTAAATTCTGGCTTATACAATATATTAATGAAACTGCATTTTAGAAATTATAAAATAGCTTTAGATTTAAATTTGGTTTAGGATATCCATGTTTTCAGAATTTGAACATTTACCAATAATAAAGAGTCCAGTTTAGAGGTGTAGAGGTTCATTGCAATGCAGGCATCCTATGCTATGCCATGCACGCACCAATAAAGTCAAAAGGCAACAGATCAATTGGAAAACCTTACACACATTATTTTACACTCTCATATTTACATGCTAACTTTGAATCAAAAATGTGTCCAGCAACCGACACAGACTGTAAAGATTACAAACAGTGTTATAGTGCAGACAAAACCAGTGCACACTTGCTAAGAATATTCATACAAAGGTTAATTTGTATGTTTATTTTTAAAAATAGCATTTATTTCTTCAAACTAATTTTGAACCACTGTGACAAAAATAATAATTTTGCACATAAAGCCCATACATTTTACTTATTGATTCAACTATTAAAAATATAGGGTTGTGCAGAGGTTTTTTCTCAACCGTTGGTTTACGTTATAAAGCTTTAGTTTCTCCACATCCAACACACCAGTGTGCACACAAAGGTAGGCATACCGATCTGCAGTGAATATTAGTCAACACTATATAAATGTATACTCTTACACAGCGGTGCACACACATGAAAATGATAAACCTGCAGGTTGTAGATTTAAATAAACTGTTGCACTTTGCTGGTCTACACAATGCACAGAAACGTTCACACATCAACCTGTCAGCCTCAGGCAAAACTGTTTTCATAAATCATCAATCCTCTGTAGGCACACACTTTGTAGATGGGTGCTTGCTTCGGCTTGCTGAAGCAAAGATAGAAAAAAAAAACGAGCTTGATCAGAAGAGGAGAACAAAAAATTTATGTTATCCGTGCAACTCAAGAGGAAGAAGATGTGGACACATTTCTTAGGAGTACTCAGAGGTGGTTTAAAAAGTCAATTGGCCTGAAGGGAAGAACCAGGTATTGAGTTTCAGGGTGTGTTACACAATACATGTAAATAATATTTTATTTTAAAGTTTTGGATCTTTTTTTTATATTATCCACTATATCTCCGTAATTATTTATTTTCCATATGGTACTTTTGCCTTTTTTGACACTAAAAGATCAAACCATAAATAGTTTGTGATAGGAAAAAAAGCTAAAGGAAATATGCTTTATTCTTCACAAAGTGCTAGTTTTTTTTTTGCTAACATAGTGTTCCTATTACATACTTCTAAATAATTCATGTATCTTTGAAAAAAAAAAAAAAAAAACCTGGAGAAAATAGTGAGTTTTCAGCAACCTCTCAAAACATGACACAAATTACTTAAAACACATAGATCACAAGGACTTCATTAGTTAAGCTTAGACCCCATAACATATTCATTATATTATGTATAATCATTGTGGGAGCTGTTTAAATAAAATTAAAAACTAAAAAAAATACCAGCTTCCAAAAGTACCCCAAATGTGAAATAATATATGCATCCAGCTGTCCCCAGCACTGTTCTAAACACTTCAAATATGTATACACAATTCACACATTTATGACTAAATGAATTACCATTTTTCTTTATTTACAAAAATCCTTGAACTTTCATGTTCAGGAAATTCAAGAAGACTGAGGTACAAACGTAAACAGATATAGACACAAAGCCTAAAGAAAGAACACTGTGCATTATTGCTTTCATGAATTTAAAGATGCATTTGAGCTCTACTCATACATGTGCATAAACAGGCTATGAGAACGGATTGTACTGTTTAGTGTGATCCATCCTCATCAGGAAAAAGACGAAAAGGGCTTTCATCTTTCCGTAATAAATCAATTTCAAGATAAAAAGGAAAGACAAGGAACACAGGGCACAATCAATTGCTTTACCCAAAGACATCTCATCAAACTCCTGCTCTCAATTGACCTAATAGAAACTTGGAAAAACCTGTATGCACACAAGTAAGTGTGTTGTAGTTGGTAAGATCTGTGCACATCATATTGTTGAACATTGGAAAGCAAAATATTGTTTAGTCATGAATTTAGAATAATTCTAAGGTTTGTTAAGCTTTGTTTTCTCTTTGAGATCAGAAGCAGAACTATGATGACACAGAGATTATGAACTAATTTTTAATGTAATTCACAAGGGATCCGCAGGAATATCAATGTGTTCTGTTTAATTCCTTTCTTCACAGTTTAAGCACGACACCCTTCTTCAAGTGTTGCCCTTTGTGGCCTGTTCACCTTTAACTAAGATTCTGTGTTGCAGAAATACTACACAGTCAATGAAGGTATTTGATTCAGTCCCTGTGAAAAAAAATAAAAATAATTTTATTTATACATTTCATCTAGACGGGGTTTAATTATGTTGTATGGTATTATCTCTGCATTGCTAACAACTACTAAGTAGGAAAAAAAAGGAAAAAAAAGAAAAAAAAAGGAAATCCATATGGTGCCTTGCAAACATATTTGCATTTCTTGAATTTTTTCACTTTTACATTTTAAAAACAGATTTAGACAATTTTATTTAGAGTTCGTCCTAGTGACAAGTTTATGAAGTTGAATAAACAGGAAATGGTTTTCAGTAAATGTTTAAATTAAGTAATCTCTACATAAATACATTTGTTCTTTGAGGGCCGCAGAGGATAATTCACATGAGTCAGCAAACAACATGATGAATAACAGGGAAGACAGGAATTAAACTGTAGGGAAATTCAAAGCAAACAAATAAAAAAAAAATGAGGGAATTGTTTGGTTCATTACAAAATTAAAAACTACTACATAAATTTACAAATGAGTGAAAAACATATAGGGGTATCAAAATGAAAAGCTGTTCTATATAAAATAAATTTTAAAAATGAGGAAAAAGAACATTCTAATTACAAAACTGAAAGCGGTTGATTGTAATCGGGAAAGTCTGGGGGAAAGTCTGCTACTTCCTTCTTTTATGTAATTTTCACCAGTTACTCCTAATCCACTGAAAGTTCTCCCTATTCTAATAATAATAATTTTCTCAGAAAGTACAGCTCTGTCAGTTTCTCAGATTTTTTGCGTGTATTTTGTCTCTTCAAAACCCTACTAGGTCATGGCGGAGCAGGTTATACTGAGCAAGGATTTAGTAGAGGTTTATTCCTGTGAAAGCTGATTTTTTTTTCTCCACTGTCACAACAGGTATGCTCAGTATGAAGGACTGATGTAAAGCTAATGGCACAATGAAAGGTAAGATATACTGTCTCGGCATCCTGGACCAGTAAAGGTGAATACCGCTAGTCAGTAACTCAGTGCTATTACTGATTTTCTTTAGATATCAATTATTTTAATATATCTTATCTTAATACTAAACTGTTTTGGTTAATTGTGGATGAATTACAAGTCAAATATGATTGGACAGAAATTAATTTATCTTGTAAAGTGTGTAGGGACAACGTGCTGTGACATTACACTGTGTAAATAAATGCAACTGAGTTTAATTAAATATATAACAATCATGAAAAACAATAATTTTGCATGCTCCCTTTATAATAGTGTTAGGAAAAAAATCTTTTAAACCATTTATTAAGGTTTACAAGTTATATTTATTTTGATTTGCAATTAGTTATATTGATTCAGAACCCCCAGTATCTTAGAAAATAAGAATAAAAAATGCTTGTTTAGAATGCCTCCATAAAGTAATTCACAACAAGCCTGAAGAAATACAGTATCACAAGCAACATGAAACTTAAAACCAAGGTTGGTTAAGAGCAAAAAGTTATTTTATTGAAACTCAGAAGAAAAAAAAAACAGGAAGGCAGATGAGAAGCTTTTAGTTTCTCGTTCTATCTTAGACAGCCCTCAGGAGTGTCCAGGCAAGGAGGTATTCAAGTGCTAAATCCCTTTAATCTCAGACATCAAAACGTAACTCATGCGAATCTCTTGGCTGTCTGCAACCTCTGAATTAAGGCTAGACTAGAAGATTTTTATGAAAATAAAATATATGTTAAGTTTATTTAAACATGTAGTCTATCCATGTTCATATGCCATTTTTTTAATGTAGCAGATATTTCCCCCCCATCAAAAATACTTTATGTCAAATATTTTAGGCTCTATGAATACACTTCTTTGTAATGAGGAAATAATTCGAGCTGAAACAAAACTGGTAGGGAAAAAGGTTATTTGATTCATACGATGCACCTGCAGCTCATAGCTTTGTAAAACAGTATACTGACACCAAAGGATAAATTGGTGTCACTGAGCCTGTCCACCTTCCCATCGGGGGTTATCTCCACTTCGCATCACAGCGCCATACATCTTGTTTGATAGCTGCAGGACACGGTCTATGCCAACACATACCTTTAGTTTTATGCTTAGGACCTCAGAGAAAGCCCCAATTGTAAACACTGAAGCAGGAAAAGCATAGTTCAAGCTATGCATGCATGTAATGGCACACTCATTTTAGCACATTTATGCACAAAAGGGATCTGAAATAAAAAATTAAAATCTTAACGTGATACAATGTCTTATTAATCAGTGGTAAGACCGAAGGTTTTAAGGTTCTGAAAAACATTTTAGGAAGGTTGCTCAATCAAACCATGACCTTATCTTGTTTATGTCCATGAGCATTGTCAATGATTAGCAGGTGATGGAAAGTTTAATTCTGGCTATGTTAAAAATAACAACATGGTGTAAGCATGAAAACAACAAAAACACACATATGTCAGATCACAAATGTGGGTTTGAAATGCACCGGTTATCAGACATAGAAAAATGTAATTCAACACGATGAAAGAGATTCTGACTGATATTGATATCACCCAGAGCCTGCAATGTGTTAGCTGCACATCCATGACAAATCTGTCATATATTAAACCCAATAAAGAGTACTCTGTCTGAAATTATCTGAGCTTTGCTATGTATTATGGTCCTGGAAGTAGCCAATTAGTAGATGTATACCTCATCATCATGGTCATGTACAGTTGATTATTTGGTGGGTACTATGGTGGCCAGGAAATACCCCATGTTACCACAGATGGTTAGACCAAGCTTTTTGGAACCAATGAACTAAATCTAAAGTCACTTAAACTAACATTCTTTTGAAATGTGAAAATCTGTTTGAAATTCCAGTTCTATTTCGCACATATCTAAATGTTTGAATCCTGGCCTGGGAGACTTTCAATGGAGTCTGCATGTTTTCCCTGCATTTGAGGGTTTACAGGGTCGAAAGTCCAAAGACATGACTCTGATTAATTTGTTGTCTTTCAAATCAATTTTATTGTTTCGGGAACCGAATGTCCTATTTTTTCATTAGGCATGGTAAGGGTAAGTGTCAGGGTTTGGATGTAGAAATTATAGTCAATTGAAAGCCCTCACAAAGATATAGAAACAAAACTGTGTGTTCTTTTCTGTGTATTTTTTTTGTTTTTTGTTTAGCTATTCTCTGTAGGACCTTCTCTGGCATATTTACAAGCTTTCTAAAGATAGAAAGGATGAAACCTAAGGTTATGGAATGCCTCTTTTATGGTTACAGGTTAGGTCAGGGGTGTGTTGTGAATTCAGCTTTGATTAAGGTTAGGAATATGTTGGTAATGGATAGGGTTATGATAAATATTTAGGTTAGGCATTAATTTGTTACTAAAATAAATGGAAGTAAATATGAAGTCCTTTTGTGAAAAGAAACTCGAAAGTGTGTATGTATGTAAGAATATCTGTACAGTGTGTTTTTTTTTTGTTTCCCTATAATGGACTAAAAACTGTCAGGGGTGTACCGTTTTCTGCAACACTTCAAAGACAAGTGAGTGTAATCAGTGCTTATTAGAGTGTTATCAGTTATTGTAAGCCAACCTTTCCCATTTTTTTAAACATGTTTCACTGTTAGTGTAAACTAAAATGTATTTGCAAAAATCACCCCAAGCTGAGGGACTTCTGTGCAAGTCAGAACAGAAAATAATTATATTTCACAGTTTTCCTTTTCCATATTATTGCAACTTTTGAGTAAATAAATACAGTATACTAAAAATGTATACAGAGGTCCTCTTTTATTGTAATAGATTAGGTGCCAGGAAATATTCATGTTAGGATGATCTCTTTGAGCTAGAGGGTCCTGTGGTAAAAAATCAAATTAGGTTTTAAACGCTTTTGAAGGTCAGGGGAAAATACAGTTAAAACGAAATGGCAAAAAAAAATCTTAAATCAATAGTTATATTGTGAAACGGAACAAAGAGTATGTTCAGAAAAGATTCACATGAGAGAGAAAAAACAGTATTACCCTGCAGAAAAACTTTAGCATCCTAAACACGATATCACCTGTATCTGTTTTTGAGTTTCTTTCTATTAGTCGTTATCCATCCTGTCTTTAATCAAGTGTGCAATCTATTGCTTGAGCTCATTAAAGAAGAGAAAGGACCATAACCTTGTTGAGGTAACACATAAAAAAACAGCAGTGACTGATCAAGATAAAGTTTAGGGTTTATGAAGTAAAACAATTATATATTAAAAATGTCCCTTTTTTATTTACAAACAATAGCAAATATCATTGAGTTATAGATTTGCAAGTAAACACTAAACAGATACTAGACATGAGATGGCAGCCTATCTTTCTTATGTTACACGTTTTTGTTTTAAAGTTTTTGCATTAGTATAATGCTGCCATGACACTGCCATTGCCATACTGTTCAAATTTCATGCGCAAAACAATTTCAGCATGGTTCAATTTTAGCCTGTGAATAATTAGGTCTAACTATATGATGCTTGCCAATTTATGCATTGGCATAAATTGGCAAGCATATATGCGTAGAAAACCGATCATTGCTCAGGCGTGACAAACATGCTCTGTTAATCCAGATGAGTTGAGTGTGTACACAACCATGGTCGGATAATTGAATTATAATACAACTATGTGAACAATTAAGAGCAAAACCATAATAGAAAGGTTTTCAGCAGGGTCACTAAAATATGACAGCCTATATCATGTAAACAATCTGGGGTCCAAGCATTATAACAAAATATTGTTTTAGTCTTTTATCTAAAAATTCAAATAAATAATAAGACCAACAAATCTTGCAATAACTTTTACACTCTAACATTAACGCTCATGTTATTATAATGCTAATAATTCAACTAAAGAAAAGCTTGGTTAAAATTCTTGGAGTTCCACAACATAGAGTTAGGACTGGTCTTATACCAACTGGTATAAAGCCACTTCTTACCACTCATCTTGAATTCTAGAATTGCGCTGCTCAAGGTGGCAGCACGTTGGAGTAGCTCCTCATCTTCCATTGAGATCTTTCTTTTTTTAATAATTTAATTCCTGTTTTTCTTGGGAAAAATTTTTTTGGACAACTATTTCTTGTTGTTTTGGATGCTGTACGGCTGGATTGATTTTTTCCAATACTGTTATACATTTTGCTCTTTTGTTATGATTTGAGACCATATCAACAGGGTGGTTTACAAGAGGGAGGAGTTGATTAACAGAAATAATATGACAACTGAAGCCGGAAATCCCAGAGGAGTTAAAAAGGAGGCGTTGTGTATGCAGAGCAGGACAAAAGAGAAGAGAAAGAAGGCGGAGAAATTTCAAACCCTCCCTGCCTTACATAATTATGGGCAATGTAAGATCATTAGCTAAGTCGGATGAACTTCAATCCCTGACAAGGACTCTGCAAGAGTATTGGGAATACAGTATTATGTGTTTTACTAAGACATGGTTGCAATATCATATCACCACTCCAAAGTCTATCTGGCAGGTTTCCTATAAGAGCAGATCGGGATTTAAAGAGTAGCAGGAAAAATAAAGTAGGAAGATTGGCAGTGCTTGTCAACAACAAATGGTGTCACTCAGGACATGTTACTGCACTGAAAAAAGGAATTATTGGGTCTTTGAATTTACAAAAGAGGAGCTGGTAAAAGCAATTCATTGGTATTCTGTTTGTGAACGTAATTTAATAAGGTATACCTAAGTTGTTTAAAAAGAATGTTGCGCTAACTAGTTTTTTGCAAGTTGGTTGAAATTAATCAAATTTAAAAAAGAAACTTAGTGTTATTGAGTTTAGTCAAGTGTCTATCGTTCCAATGTCATATGCGGTGTCATTGTCCCTTCCGAAGAGAAGGTTGCACAAAAATAGACCAAGAAGACGTCACAGGAGGAAAGACCGCGAACATGGTCCACACTCCTCACCAGTTCGTGGCAGTAATGCTTCCTACAGTTGTTTGCCAACTGCCAATATCACGTCAAGGTAAAAAAAATAATAATAAGAAAGACCACGAACAATTCAAGGTGCTTCAAATGAATGCATTAAGGAAGTACTTATTTATTAAATGAATAAAATATTATTTCCAGTCATTAGACGCAAAGCAATGTGACCAAATGCCTTTATAGCAAGCTTTGAAAGCATTCATATATTGTAATCAACAAATATCAGCGAATATAAGGCCTTACCAAGTTTAAGAATGTCTGTGTTGGATTATAGTAATTTCTTATAAATGTACCTTTGTATTAAGGTTTAACATCCTTGTTACACATTTCTCTGTTTGCTATGTACCTAACAAACACACTGGGGTATTTATTTGATCATACTGTCCAAAGACTTAAATAAATATACTCACTGCTTTAATCATGGGAAAGATTTGTTTATGATCATATAAGACGCAGGACCAGCCGAATAACAAAAAAATGAAATTTATAGTCTGGAAAATACGGTAATCAAACTTCACCTCTACGACCAGAGTGTGGGGCAAAAGGGGATATAAGAACTTGTATGATGTTATGACATGTTTAGAATTGTGTGTGTATGTGCGCGCCCTTTTAATGAGACACCCGATTGATGCTAAATATTTGATTTCACAGGTTCACTGTCTGCTTTTACATAACGCATTCAAAGGCTCTGTAATGGGTAGGTACTCTCACATTTATTAAAGCCCTAAATTTGCATCCTTTCTTACCTTGAGACATATGTTAAACCTCTGAGGATGTATTGTTTGGCTTAATGCCGCTACATAAAAATAAAAGAAAAACAAAGATGTTTAGTCAACTCCATAAGCAGTTGATGAATGGACAAACATTACTAGGTTATTTTTCAAAGCCTTATGACTTTATTTGGAAATTATACCACAATCTTGTATAGAATTTGTTAGTGCACTGAACCTTTTTGTTCTGACTTGCATGTTGGAGTTGAATACGACTAATGATCCTAATGTATGGTTCAGGATTAGGTCCAGGGAATGTGCAGCTGTAAGTGGTGCACAGAAACTGTATCAAGTTGGTCCAAGCTTTTACATCACTACAAATTAAAGCATCCACATTTTGGGTGTAGTTCTTGCTATCCATTTACATACCAGCACTGTCCATGCACATTTCAGACATGGAATGCCCTTATTGTCCACAAAAGTAAAATCCACCCCACACGTGTCCCTCACAAAAAAGAAACTGTATTCAGTTGTCACATTTGTAGTTGTAGTGATTTACCTAGATCTATGTCACGGTTTGATAATATATTTTCTTGATGGAGCTTGGTGACTGGTTTAAATCTGGCTAACTTTTTTTTATTTACCTATTGTTTATTTTATACAGAGCCTGGATAACAACACCATAAATGAGACCATTGAAGACACCACTGTTGGGATCTATGTTGTCAAAGAACATGCCTCAAGTGATGAAGTAGAGGACATTGGCATTGTTCTTGAAGCAATCAAGGTGTTACAACATCTTGATATTGTGCCATTAGCTGTTGCTATTCTATTTGGACTGATGTATTTGCTCAACCTTAGTTCCCTTGCTGATCTCCGCAACACTTTTGAGGTTATCCAAAAGATTTGGATGGAAATGGATGAAGGAAAGCTTTCCAACAAAGTACTTGCTATGAAAAACAAGTTCTCTCAGTGAACCGGTCACACTGATAGTACTGCACCTTTTTTTTTTAAATTGTGTTACTTCTCCATGATGACTTTTTATTAGGAGTTTATTTTTGGTTTGCAAACCTATGATGTTCACGTGGTTTACCATCATGGTAATTTTTTACATTTTTTTTTTTATGAAGACTATGTCCTACTTGCCTTATTCAGATTTGAAAATATTTTGTTTAATGGTTTACAGTAAAATGCTTTAGTTTTTTTAAATTTCAACTGTTGTACTGATTTTGCATTCAGTGTTGAAAAAGCACTTGTGCAGTACCAACTGTTCAGTTTCTGAATGTATTACAATAAGTGATTTGCATGGTTGCTTGTTGTGAATGTAGTAGTCTAATGGTTACAGCTTTGTATTTCTATGCTGATCTTACTGTATGTGTGTTAACACTACCTCTCACATATTTTTACTGGTTTACTGTTAAAAAAACAACTTATTACGGATATTTGTATTTGTTCTATTAAGGAAACACTTGTGAAGTACTAACTGTTTGTGTACTGCAATAAGTGACCTAAGATAGATATTTCAAATCTTCTGATTACAGATTTGTATTTCTATGCAAAACTGACTGTGTGTTTGTGATTAAAAGAAGAATACAGTACTTTTGTTTCCAATGCATTTGGGTATGTGTTTTTTTGGGGGGTATTTACACACAACACAAAACTGATGTCTACAATGGTTTTGGCTGGCTTTAACATATCAACTTTTCATTCTTATCTGACCCTATAAATACATCATGCATATGTGTTTGTATATATATGCAGATTTCAGGGGGGGGCTGGTCCTGCCCCGGCCCCGCTTCTAGCTTCGCCTCTGCTAACAGAGACTGGGAGACTCACACGAACAAGGAGTTTGGTAAGGTGGCTAATAAAAAGCTAATATAATGCATGCATGCTTACATTACTTACATTACTTAATAAATCAAAAAACAGAAGGATGGACGCGGCCGTGCGATATCCGCACTCCTCTTGCGATTGACGTATTGGGCACCCCTGGTCTAGTACTTATGAAAAAGTAGTAAAATAAATGTGGGGTTGAGTAAGTGCAGTTGGAAAGGTATATATGTGGTTTATATGTTTTGGCATGCTCTTCTGGGTAAGTGGGACATGTAAGGTTTTTGCTTTTTTTATTATATGCACTTATATACTGAAAGAGGCACAAATGTACCCTCATTTTTCAGCCGAGAAATTTAATAAGTTTCTTTCTTAGAGTGTTGTTGTATTTCACCTGAAAAATAATTTTTTTGTTGGATATCCTTTTCTCCAGGTTTGGTTTATAAGATATAAATAATTAATTTCCTTCCTATCTGCAGAGTTCTTTCAGGTACTTCAACAGACTTTTGCAAGCAAACAGAGTATGCTGTCCACACATTATGCATGTAGTTTCTGGTATATTTGCACAGCATTTATTACTCCTCGCTGTTAATTACCAGTTAAGTATTACATTATTTTTCTTTGATAGGTTGGTGAAATGTCAAATTCCATCTCAGAAATAAATTTAGTGTCTAGTTTTGTTAAATAGTTTCTACTCATATTTAGAATATTTTTGTGTATGCCTTTATTAGTAAATAGACCTGTCATACATATTTGTGTGGCAGGTGTCTCTGTCACCTGCGACTGTCCCCTTCTATAATTATTTAGTCAAGGCAGATACACAGCACCCTGCCACTGGGGTCACAACACCGCCATTCACCTTCACACCTGCCATTCATGGGTCAGCACTAATGAGTAGCGGGTCAGTCGAAGGGGAGGCTAGGTCAGACCAGTGACCTGCTGACCCCAAGCTATGAGACACTCAACTCTGCACAGGCTGATCTCCTGATTGGAGGAGAAATACAAACTCGGATGTTGTTGTCCTTTTAAAGAAGGAAGAAAATAAACTAAACTTCCAACAAAAACGTTCAATCCAAGACAGTGTTTGGGTGTTACCATAGAGACATAATATGAAGAGTCTTATTGTGGCAAGTACAGTAAAAGGCAGAGCCTGTTATTGATTTAAAATATCTGTCCAACTCAAACAGCTTTTGGTGTCACTGTTTAATCATTCATGCTCTCAGTCACAGAATAAAAAAAAACTGAAAAAATAAGCTTTCTTCAATTCAGGATTTAAACTGTATCATACTTCTTATAGTTATCCTATTATGTATGGAGAATCACTTTTGTGTGCCTTTAGACCATAGCTCCATATTTATTTTAACAGAGGCTTGTTTTTAAAGTTTGGCTGTCAACTTAAACAAGAAAATTTAATGTAATTCAGAGTGGTTTTATTTACTCTGAATTTACAATGCTTTCTTTTAAAGGTTAATTGAATTTGGACTGGGCAACCATTAATCCACAGTTACAGTTCAAAGCCTCATTAAACTAATCAAATCAATCCCATTCAAATGCATTGAACCCATTAACTATAAAGTGCAGTCAAAAATACATAGCATTTTATCTGCCTTTCTGTCAACTCACACTCACTTGTGATACTGGTGTTTCTTCTGTCTTCTATCTGTTTTTTGGAATAGTAATAGATTTGTTTTTGTTTTTTTTGACAGTTTGCCTCATTGTTGGGATGGCTTAATATATATATATTTAGTTTTCCAATTGGTCCTATTGAATTAGGCAGATATATTTTTGTTGTATTTCCAGATTATCTTATTTTTCACTGGTTAAACGGTTCATTTCTCTGTACAGGGATTTTTTATTGTATGGAGATGTCCCTGGGCAACATCCACATTTAAGGTAGTCAAAAAAAACTGACCTAAGGTACAACATGGGATTGTGGGAAGACTGACAAAGTACAGCCTGCAATGATGTATGAGAAGATACAACATAATACATTATAATCTCAATGTGATCTAAGGAATATGTCGATATGCAGAAATTGCGGCATATGACAGGAATTCATTTGAATAGCCTCTATGCATAAGGACTGTGACACATACCTCAGTTTGATGTTTTATCATTTACAGGTGAATGTTGAGTTAACTCATAAGTCATGCTCTTTTGGTTCTGCATTCTTTGCACGGTGATCCGAAAGTGTAGAAAGCTTGAGATCTCAAAAGAACAACTTTTATATTGTAATGGGATAAACTAATCAGTAATTCGGGTTTCCTAGGTTGTGTTTTCATGGCCGAATTATGATCTCGAAATGTCTTCTGCCAGAATGTCATTGTCAAGGGAGAAAAAGGCTTTTGTTCCAAAACCAAAACTTGGTCAATCAAATATGTGCAAGAATTATATGACAGTCTGGCACTACACAAAATAATTAAGTTATAACATTTGACATCATTCATATTCAGACTCCACAGGGGATGTGGTGAGTTAAGCTAAGTAGATGCCAATAATTCACTTGTCACTGGGACCTGCTGATAGTTCATAGTTTATTGGCACACCTGTTTTGCAAAGAGGTTTCCTTACTAAATAGTTAAAACTCTGTGGTGGGAAATCCCTGTGTCCATGCTACTTTTTCGTAGAAGGAGCCCAATAAAAAAGAAAACCGAACATGGTTTGTCTTTTTTATTAAAAGCAAGTCACTGATGGTCACACTATATACACTTCTGAAGATCAATCTTATGGCATTGAATGCCTCACAAGGGCTTTGAACTGTGCATCTGCCAAGACAGAGTGGCAAATGGTTCCAAAACAATTTTACCTCTGAGAATGAAGACATATTTAATTTTACACACACAAACAAATCTTGCTTTTACAATAACAAAAAAAGACATAATTATTTTGCTTTAAACCTTTTCTACCAGTTGTCATGATAAATTATGCTTTTTTCATACCAGGAGGCAAGTTCTCACAATAAAATTCCACCCTTAAGTCTTGCATAGTAATGAACTAATTTATTTCAGAATTTCACTTATACGTTCATATGCTCAAGGCTCTTTCACTGTTTCCAAGAGATATAACCCTGCAGTGACTTTAAATCATTTGGTACAACACCGTGTTGTAACACACAGCTTACTTTAACACATAGTATTTTTGGGAATACATAGTCAGATTGGAAACAGCTTTTTTCAATTCTCACTGCCATAGCTTTCGAATGTAGATCAGCCTCATTCTTGTTTTTATTTTAGCATGGTGTTCTAAGCTGGGCAGGGATATCAAGAAAGTCCAACTAAAATCACAAGTCTTTAGGCCCAATTTAGAATCAAGTCATATATGCCTAAAGTGCAAAGATGAAGTTCCCATTTATCTGTCAGTTCACTGATACAGAAGAACAACCGCTATCTTAATAATCCCCTCTTTGGAGAAGAAAAAAAAAAAAGTTCTGGTTATATCTTAATACTGGTTATTTTGACAAAGCTAAAGAGATGTGAATAGTTTGCCAGTTAAAGTACATCCTTATTAAATCTTAATCTTAATAATTAAATCTGTGTTTTTTGGTGTAAATTAAAAGACAAATGCATTCAAATAGTTGATATGTAAGCGTTGCATTTTAGAGTTTTTAACTTGCAAGCAGGATCTGCAAAAGGAATTATCAGTATTTATTTTAGGTCTGAAAAAAATATGATGTTTACCTAACACATTACTGTCAGACATTTCTAACCCTGCTTTAACTCTGCTTTATACCTGCAGTAAAGCCCACACAGAAATCTGACTCCAGCTTATGCTGCTGAAAATGAGGGGCGTGTGATAACTTCAGACAGTGATGGAAGTTACAGGAAGTAAAAAAAAAAAAAAAAAACTTACTGATAACACAAGACTCACAAAGCTGGCTTAGTCATAGTTTCATCCTGAGGCAATGGCTTTTCAGGGCTGATAAGCCCAAGAGTTAATATCGGTGTCAGGTTACAGATCATACCTTTTTTATCCATAAAGTAAGAATACCAGGTGAAATGAAAATTTAGTGTATTCTACGGATATATTTAATTCAATGTATTTTTTTAATTCAAATCTCTTATTTGTATTAGCCTTAATGTGTGACCAGTTTAATGACAGTTGATTAGAGACTCTTTTAAGGAGTGTTTTGTTTCACTACTTTTTTGTGGGAAGAGATTCAAAACCAAATACAGTTTGTTAGTGAATTTTTGGCATGTCTCTGTAACGCTGTGTGAAAAGCAAGTAAAAATCAACTAATAAAAAACAAAAAAAAAACATGCCAAAATGTTTTGTTTTCCATTTTTGAATATGTGATTTTTTATCTTTTTAAGTTGTTCTAAAATGGTGTCCTACATTCCTGTGAACACTTCACAAACGTTTTACATTGATTTTTTAATATATAATAATTAATAATTACAATTATTATTAATTGCTCAAGCATCTGTGCAAAAATTAAAGCGTTGATTATTACCCTTTGTTTAAAACATGCTTTCATCTGCCTTTCTGTCTTCATCTTTCATCTTTCTTTGGTCCATATGAAGCTCAACCCAATGTCCCGGTGTGTCTGCCTCCAACTACAGTCAGTGTCTGTATATTCACCTGCATTTATGCTGAGCTGCACCTACACATAGCAATATAGATAGAAACAAGATAGCAAACCTCCCCTGAGTCCCTATTGAATGACCTATTTTTCTAGCACTGTAACTAGGAAATGTTGTTCCATCTTAGAAAAGTTACAATTGCATACCCATGTTTAGAAAAGCCTCTAAGCTTATGAACATGGTGAAAGGTAAGGCGAGAGAGAATGAGTTCAAAGTAACATATAACTTACAAATCTGGATGCCAAAGTCAGTCAAGTGAAGTTCATTTGTATTCAACTAATTACACAGCACAGGGGTCATAGTGGGAGTTCTTACTTTAGTTGACTGGTTGCCGATTCAAACCCGAGCTTTGTCTGTCTCTATTGTTATATCCTTTAGCAAGACACTGGATCTACCTTGCCTGCTGGTGTTGGTCACAAGGCCTGGGGACACTAGCTCATGGGAGACTCACGTCGGTCAGACTGGCAACAGAGCAGAAGCTTACCACAAATATTTTGTAGTGTGAAGTGCTTTGGGGTCATCTGGACTTGACAACGTGCATTGCTAGTACAGGCCATTTACTATGTGCCATACACATGCTTAAAAAAACATGGGTAATCAGTCTCGAGAAGTTTGGCATACATAAATTGTAACAAGTAATGTCCTTATTACTTGACTAATTCTAGTGGTGCAAAAAAATAGAAATAAATATGAGGTCCATGCTTGTGTTTAATGATGTGATTTGCTGAAGTAAATTGTCAGGCCTGCTCAATTATTACCGTAAGTGTACACATGAGCAGAATGCCAAAACATGCAGATTTGTTTTCATGTTTGCTTTCATCAATAAAAAAATAAACAAAGCAGTTGGTGGAAAAGCAACTGACATGTGGGTGTGCAGACAGTGTCAGATTTTACTGCTTTTAGGTAAACAGAAAATCACACTGCAGGTGATATACATGCATATTTACAAAAATAAAAAGGTGAAACGTTGAGGCAGATATTCAATCAGTACTTGAAACGTGTTCATATATGGCAGGCATATATCCACTGTGTGACCATTTTCTTTGTTAAGGTTTGCCTTGTGTGCGCTTAGAGAAACTTGTATCTGTAGTCACTTTTTCAGTTAGAATCAACAACAGAGTTGTGGTACTCATCATATATGATGTGGATGTTGAACCCACTGGGATGGGAATAGAAGGATGTTACCTGAAAGACGGAGGAAAAGACAAAGCTTAGAGCGATCAAGTCTGGACTTGAGTCTGGATATCTTTGAGAAATATTCCACAAGGGAAATAACTCATTGCATTTTACTTATGTGAAAAATTCATTAACAAAATCGGATCTCAATTTAGGCAGTGTTTTATTAAAAAGGTGGAATAAAAAAATCTGGAACTTGGTTTAAAAATGAATGGTTGAGTCTGCCTTTCTCTGTTTTTGTCTTTCTCTCCCTTTCTTTCGTCCTTAGATTCCTCCTTTAACAGACAGACTGGTTGCCTATTTAGTTTGGCAGCCGCAGCTAAACGTAATCTTTCTAGAACAGAGGTCCCACTGATGTTTAACCCTTTCAAGGTAGCAAGATGGGGAAATCAATCACTACTTTGTAGAAAAAAGAAAAAAAAAACACATCCCCAACCTGCTAGTTGCTCACTAAACATCTATTCCTATGCCGGCTGTCTTTGAAAGACAAACCCATAGGAACCAGAAAGAGGTCAAAGTCATTTAGCCATTCATGAAAAAAATGGGAAAATGTCACAGAAAAGCTGTGATTTTGAACAGCTGACCCCTTTTGGGACTTGTTCTTTTACCAAATGAAGATGTAGAGTAAACATTATACAATTAGAAAAATAAGAAAAATATTGAACTGATGGCAAAGTTAAAAAAAATAAAAAAATTACCAGGCAGATTACAAGCGAATGAGCAAAAGTAAAATCAAATAAATCTAAAGATATGTTCAAGTATAAATTACAGATGATACATTTAAAATAGTTATTACTAGGCCTTTTCAATATTACTACTGTGTAAACTATTTTTTGCCTATATTCCTAAATATGTATCGGGATATAATGTGTAAATCTGTGTAAAAATGTTTTTCAACTTTTGATAGAAAAAATACTAAATATGGATTTTAGTCTTGCAAATGTTCAAAGGCATCATCTCAATAGCCAGTAGATGCAATTAAAAGCTCTCTTGTGCAAGCATTTGGCTGTCACATTGCCCAAGTGCCAGGGGATGCTACCTTCTGGTGAATTTTGGCCTTGGAAATTGTTCGAGGTTATCAAAATAGAGTCTTTGAAGCACAGTCGCTGTCACCGGGGAGCTGAATCAATGATTGCTCACACTTGAAAAATGGTCACCAACTGAAAATAAAGTGGGAATGTCGGAGAAAAGACAACAGAGACCCGCCACACCACCTCTCTGTTGAAGTTCAAAACTCTGTTTATGATCCAAGTTTGCTCATTTGCTCTTTTCTCTTTTATCTCTATCTCTTCTCTTGACACAAAAACTACACATACAGCGCAGAGTTGATGCCCCTTCCAGTGATAACTAATTGTGATTCTGGGCCAAGAAACAAGCCTCTTCATTTGAAGATCAAGCATCCCAGTGTCCAGCACTTAGTGCTCTTGGTTTTAATGAGCCTGCCCCCCACCTCTACCTCTAACTCCTGTTTTGTTCTCTGTTCTAGCTTATTTCTACCTTTCGTTTTTTTTTTTTTTTTTT
>JAVLVB010001001.1:266132-318766 GCA_032876305.1 Orestias chungarensis
ATGCCCCCAACATTCAAGGCTTTAATCTTGTAAAAGTGAACAACATTGCAGGCAAAAAAATAAAATAAAAAATCATTTGGCTGCATGTGGATTCATTTATTATCAGCCGCCACACTTTTGAGTCGCTTTCACAAATCCATTTTTGTCAGCGAACCACAAAGAAAAAAAAACATCTTTAGTTTGCTACTGGTACTTCATGAATCACCAACTGAGCTGACCATGTCTAATGCAAATGTAAGCTTTTAAAAATAAAGATGGCCATGCGGAACCAATGGAGGTGTGGAGTAAAGAGCAGTACAGAACAGTTAGGTCAGTCCTAAGGGATTTACATATAATGAGTGCTAAATATCTCTTATTCTATAGGATGAAATAAAGCAGATATCTACTAGTGCATTATTTTTAGTTATCACAACACTCACAGAGGTTCCTGGTTACTTTCAGCCACCTACCATGGGTGTAGTTCAACGTAAATCCTTTTAAGTATATTTATAGTCACAACTCAAAGGTATTACATGATATTGTATTTTTGCCTAAGATCCGGCAGCCACTTGGTCTCGTTGGGGGTCGGTCATTGTTAGATCCCACTTTGAACCCACAAATATATTTAACCTTTACATACGTTAAACTTTCTGGAGCTGCCTCTATAACACTTGGCAGGTGAAAGGTGGAAACAGTGTCAGGCTGTCTTTAATCCCGCTTGCCGCCTCTGTTCTGTCAGAAATCAGAGATGGAAAGATGGCTTATTTTGAGTAAGAAAGCTGAAATGTCTAACTCCTTGTTTTCCAAAAAGCCTTTAATTTATGCTGGCACCTTTTTGGGTTGATTTCCACAGTGGGCATAAAGTAGTATGATTCATGTTACTGTAGTTTTATACACAGATGGTGACCAGGTCACCCTTCACTTAGCAAAAATGTCATCTTTTTCTGGAACTCACTGCAAAAGAGGCTATTTGAAAACATTAGAAACAATGAATATCTGCAATAAATCCATAACCAGTGACTCATCAGCAGGCGCATACAAACGCTACAGTAAAGCATGGTGTTTACAGTGTCAAGTGACAATGAAGTTCACTCTTTTTTTTAAATGAAGACCTCTGGAGAGATCGGAAAAGGGCTGTGCTCAGAAGTCGGCAATCTAACCCTAAGGAGCTCGAGAAGTACGGCAAAAGGGATGGAGGAAACTAGCAAAAGATGTTCTGAGCCTGTGGCACCATATTCAAAATTATTTGTAACTGCAATTACTGTCAAAAGGTAAACCACAAACTTATAAAGCAAAGACTGTGAATACTTATGTAAATTCATTTTTTTTTGTTTTCTTATTTTTATTAATTTAGCAAAAACAAAAATCCACATCGTCATATTAGTTAGAGTTAATTATTTAATAAAGATGATAATTTATAGTGGTCAATATTTTTAAACTATTTGATATACTTTTAACTCTTACTCCAGTCCCTTTCCCTCTCTAGATGTCTACTAAGCATTCTTTTAATCTGGTAAATGCATTGGGTAGGAAAATTATTGGTTCTTAGAAATGGGTTCTGTAGGTGAATATTTTGTAAATTAGGCTATTAAAGCTCTACTACAGAAAACAGTTCCAATTTAATATTTGTAGGCACATGTGGAAACTAATGAAGAGACAACAACCTGGAAAGCATAATGAGCTTCAGTCACAAAAGTTTATACGGAAGAACTGCAATGGAAGGGGAAAAAAATTACTTTTGAGAAGAATGCTTATCTTGGCTTGGAAAATGTATTTTTCTTTCTACTTTAGAAGTCATATGTAAATAAAATAAAATATAAAAATGAAAAAAAAAAAAAAAAAAAAGAAATATATATATATTGTTTTACTTTGTGTAATATGTATTTTCTTGAATGGAAGCACAAACGATATGTTGATGTACAAAATATGCAGTGGCAAGGGAAGGAAAAAAGAACATTTATACAGTGACTCCACATTATTTTGTAATAGCTTTTTAATAAATAGCCTTTACTATTAACAGATAGCCTACTTTCAACAATAATGATAATAAAACAAGTCTCTAAGACATAACTATTAACCTTTCTATTCAAGGTAAAAGTAGATGTTACATTATATTAAATAGCTGCTTGATGATGAAATATTTTGTATAAGGTTTATGTCCTGTAACAAGATGTCAGAGCAAAAAAAAAGAAGAAAAAAACCTCATACAAACAGTTTAGCAATCAGCATTGTCGGTTCAAAGTTTAACTGTTGACACGCAAAAGGTATATATATATATATATATATATATATATATATATATAGATATATATATATATAATCATTGTTGCATACACCCTTTAAGGTCAACAAAATGCATCGTGCCAAGTACAACAGCACAGTAAACATCAGGAGTATAGGAGAGCAAAAAGGACTATTATGAGTTCAGAAGATCAGAGAAGGAGGCATTAATCATCAATAAGCTTTATATTTTCATTCTATTTTGCATTGTACTGGAAGCCAAAAAAAACTAATAAAAAGCAGAATGTGGTGGTTGAATGCTCGCACACTGCATCCAACGAGACCTGAGCAGGGAAAGTTCAGTGTTTTATTCCAACAACTTTGCTTTCCACAACATACCCACCACATTGTGACCCATCGTGCGTTAGATTGTTGTACTTTAGGTGGTGGGGCGAATTGGATTGGTTTGGTTATGGTTTAGGATTCGAAAGGCAAATATAGGTAAGGGCAGCTTTTGGCATCCATTTTTCCTTACCTTCTTTTTCACATTACACAATGAAGACAGCCAATGTGTGCCAGAGCGACATATCCCAACCCCCCAATAATGGAGTTGCCCGGCTGTAATAATAATTTGAATTTCACACCCTGCTGCCTCGGCGTGGAGGGATTGCTGGAGCAGCGGCATAAATTAGCCTCCATGCACTGGGCTGATCGATGAGTGCTCGGTCCTCCAGTTATTGATCTGGGACAACTCTTGGGGATGCAAGTGTACATTGCATGTTTGCACTTCCATTCAGGCTCTATTTTTTTACTTTCCAGGGAATTACGAAATCCGTATTTTACCGTCAGTTTTAAATCTTCTGAAAGTATGGTCACTTGTAACATGAAGTCTAAAAAGCCTATATTAAGAATGTTTATATTTTAAAATGTAAAAATTCAGCTGACAAGTTCATCATTATGTTTTACCAGTTTTTGTTACACCTACTAAGACTATAGTAAGAAAAGAAGTTTAATTCTTATTCATCAACCAAAATAAAGGATAGAGCACACAAAAAATGATTGTATTTTACTAGCAATAATAATTAATACAAAACCCCACTCCATCTCCCTCCAAGAAATATAGTACATAGTATTATGTGGGCCATTAATCTGCAAATTAAGAGTTTCATTTGCTGAATCAGTTTGAAAAAAAAAATGCATACCAATTTATTGAGATGCATCTGCATGCCAGTGATGCTCTTTATGCACCACATATTTTAATTTGCATTTCACCATCTATATGTGCAAGAGGTAAACTAAAAATGATTTCACAAACACAACTAAACACAACAATGTTGAGAGGAACACTCCCATGGAAGGATTATTTCCATACTTAAATGCATTGATTATATATATATATATATATATATATATATATATATATATATATATATATATATATATATATATATATATATATATATATATATATATATATATATATATATATATATATATATAAATCATCAAATCCACGAATCAATGGGTTCTACAAACACTAACATTTTTCAGCGTAAAGGTAATATCCCTGACCTTTCTACTACAGGCCTGTGACTGTCGGTGCATTGGGGAGATTGTAACCAATAATGATGAGAATCAATTCTCAGTTCAAGTAGTTTTTCCTCAGTGTGAGGTAAGGAGTGTTAAGAAATCAATGAGAATCATAAACCCCCGCTCCCACCTGCACGGCAGGGCAAGCGCAGTGCTCCATGTCCACATTAAAATTGGGAAGGGGGGACTGGCTGCACTAACAGATTCAGATTGCTGAGGCAAGGCTGTGTGTCATTGCAATGCTGAGAGAGCTTTCTGGCTAATTAAAAGGAAATAAGCAATTTTATATGATATGAATTCATACAGTATTTTATAGCATTTATGAATTCACCTTGTTGCAGAGAAATGCTGTAACACCAACTCTGGACACAGTTTTGTCACTTTCCATTTTGTCATACTAGAATATTCAAACATTATCTCAGGAATCATTTAAAAAAAACAGAATCTACAGTATTTTCATTTAAAATGACAGCGCCACAAGAACTCACTGAATTAAATTATCTGAATTACTACTTTAAGTGAGAATTGTGTATTTGAATGGCTAAACAAAAGTGTAACACTGAACAATTACACTAAACTATGATATAATATAATCCTAGTGGTTGTTTTCTCTGTAATTAGCCAGTGGGATGATTCCAAAGCGTAAAAATAAATAATTTTATAGGCAAGTTGGAAAGAGCTGGAAATTAGAAGAAGCAATTGTTGAACATAGCTACTTTTAAACATGTGCCAATATTGCACATTATGGATCGTACAGATTTTAACTGAGTACAATTTCTTCCTTAACCCATTTTTTTTTTTTTATCCATTAAAAACACTTTTTTAAGCCTCTTGGTGGGACCAATATCAGCAACATAAGCAACTTCAGTTGATTTGAGAGGGCAGTTGTGGTAAAACAAGGTTTTGCAAGATGATTACAGAACTAATACATAAGGTGTTAAACATCATATCAGTGCTTAGCATAATTAGGTTAATTAGTATGCTGAACTTGATTAGCACAGTTCTCTTTTCATAAATATAAACTTTAGTGTCTGTGTGTTCCCTAGAAAATGTAGATATTGACCTTAACTTACAAAAATGTACGATTTTCAAGAGGTTGCCAACATTTTCAAATATGGTCAGAGGCTAAAACCTCAGAGACAGAGGAGAGAGGTTATGCTGTTCTCCATTTAGCCTTGCTTTAATGTGATTAATGCATTGTTCTCTCTCACTCTCACAGCATAAAGTCTAAATGATACATCAATGTTACAGATGTAACATATATGTTACATTGTCTTCTGGATCATGTATGTGGACCATGTTTTATTCACATCATTAGCATAACAGTTTCATGATGTATCAGAAGAGAGATGTGTTGCTGCTCTAATTTTTATGTAAACATTATGCAGAGTTTTTCCCCTGTGCAAAAAAATAAACATCTGAAAAGCATAAATTATGTTAAGAATTCTCTTTCAACCTGCTGTATTGGGTATCCCTTCTGTGGCATAAAAAAAGCAGAATCACAGACTTACAATTGCAAAAGACACATTTAGGAATCAAGTAAAAAACAAATAGTGACACTTTGAACTGCACTTTTCCACGCATTCTGCAAAGCAAGTCTAGTATACCAAATTTTACTCTGCTCCCTTTTTCGAGCCTTCCAAATTACCAGGTATCAAGGTATGGTATTGGATTGGGGACAATTAACCGCACATATGCCTGGGTAATCAAATCATAGATGACTTCAATTCAGTTTATTAACATACAAATTAGTTGTACAGTGGAACAACAACTAACCAATGATTCCCTGACTTTCAAAAATGCTACAGCATAAGCTCAGAGAAATTTCACTTGAAAAATTTTCTGATAACATACTGGCTGCAAAAGAACAATACTATGTAATATTCACATTGCTAATGCTCCCTTCCTCTCTACCAACTTTACAACATCCTCACAATTTTTATTTTATTTATCAAAGCAGAAAAATAAATGAAAACAAACATTTACTCAACTAAAGAGAAACCTAACCATGGTGATTTCCAAGTTAGTATAATGTGCACCCAGTTGCAGTCATCAGCTCACTGGTTTACAGGCGTCAGTGTGGTGATACCATATGGTGTTTTCTAATGAGGAGGTATTTGGGTGTTGGTAACAGTGTTCCACTCTCAATTCCTCTCCCTACAGGAAGATGTTCTCTCCAAACTCATAAGCAATTCACTCCACATTGTTGGCCCACTTTGTTAACGTAAGTCTTCTTGAATCATTGAAGCTGTGAGTCTCTGTTTAAGTCAATCCTCTGTGCACTTTGGGAAGCTTATTAGCCAAGCCAAGACATTATAGAAGGGTTTTAAAAAGTGAGAACCAATTTTCTAAAGCTCTATACAAGGTGCTGATTTATTATCCAACTAACCCTAACCCCTCAACTTAAGCCAAGTGTATGTGTTGATAAGAAGAGGTATTAAACTCTGTGTTCCTGGTTGCATCTGCGTTAAATAAAATTTGAAGGACCCTACCCACACACTCTCATACACAACAGCTGCACACTTACACAAAAGTATGAGTAGGATTTAATGTAATTAAAAGCAAGAAGAACATTTAAGGTTTGTGCCCATTCTAACTAACTGTATAATTCAGGTTAAAATGTGCCACTTACATAGTATGCATTAGGTCTTTAAGTATAGTAGCTTGAAAAGGTTTTAACAAATTCTGAGGATTTGTTTTACCCTTTTCAACCTATAACCATAAACCTTTTTTACATTTGTGTTAGGATTATGCGTTATTGACCAAAATAAACAAAATAAAACTATGCGTGGTTGTAATTATGGTCTTTTCAAGTGGTTCCATTTGAAAAAGATAATATTAGTTATATTATCTTTTTCAAAGGGGTCTTCTTAGTATACCATTTTTCTGATCCCTCACAGAAAGGACTACCTGGTAATGTGCCTGGTAAAACTATTTAAGGTGTCAGAGTAAATCAGTCAGATCAAAGTTTCATAAAAAAAAACTAAAAAAAACTTCAAGGTTTGATGTTGATATTTGTAGTTGTGGCACGGCTGTAGCATTTCCAACTTTTTAAACATACGAAGTACTGAAAAGTCCTACAATAAAAGTTACAAGCAACTTAGTGTTTGGTATTAGCATATAATCAAGTCTCCATTTATGTATATATATATATATATATATATATATATATATATATATATATATATATATTGAAGTATGTTTGCACCAGTGATATTGGCTCAAAACATTTCAATATAACCTACTACTAAGACGATCCCCAATCAAGGTATGCCTCACTTTTGAAAAAAACAACAACAAAAAAACAAGCAATAAACATTTTGCCATGTCTTACACTCATAGATAAGCTGAATGAATTACCCCACTCATTTGACCTTTACACAATTAGTTATGTAGCTTGTTGTAGTGAGCTTGAGAGCAGGGCAGTTCTGTTTTTAGCTCATCCAATGGACGGCTAACCCAGCCATGACACTAGGCAGTCATCAATCTTAATGAGACTGGTATCACCACTGGACTTAACAGTAGCACAAACTGATGCACATTACGAAGAAATACTGAGAAAGGGATAAATAGGAAAAATTTAAATATTAGCAAAGTCAACACATAAATATTTCTATTTATTATATATTTCTACATATATACACACACAAGACAAATGTCTATGGTGTAAACAGACATTCCAGACTTGTACAATCAGGCTAAGAACAATTCCTCTCCATAAAAAAAATAAAAATAAAAATAAACTCAAACTTGTTACAAACAAAAAAAGCCAAGTAACTTAGGGTTGAGACAATACAACTACTCTATGCACCCTGGTCAGAGGACAGTGTTTTTCAAAGAGAAAGTGACAGTGCTCCAAAAATCCAGCTGGAGACCACAGAGAAATTTGCTGTAATAAGATTTTCCTTATGATTTGGATGTCATGAACTGCTTTATTGACATGTTTAGTATGTCATCAAAATTAAGGCTTTTTAGAGAAAAAACTGGATGAAGTCAATGTGTTTATGAAGCATTGGACTGCATACTGTGGCATAAAATATTTTCAGGAATTTGTTTTAGATGATGCTGAATACTAAATATCCTGGAGAACAATCAACAATATCTAATATTAAAAAAAAATGTCATGCAACAAAATACAATAATATCTAAAATAAAATTTTCTCTTCACCTTAATAAAGGAACCCTTTCCATCACAACACCAGTAGCATGGTAACTCATTCCCTTCACGCTGGCAACCAAAATTAAATAAAGAAATCTGTAGCTCATGTTAAGAAACCTGATAGCTGGTGTACTGCTTGTTTAAAAGTAGATTTTTTTTCTTTTTCTGCGCTATTGAGTGAATGTCATTCAGGCAGAGATTTCCTCAACTAGGATGTTATTCTTCTATTATTCCTCTACAAATTCCAAGTAATGGAAGCTGTGTGAGAGTGCACATACTATCCAATTTGGCATTTGACGAGCTGAGTAGACAACTTGTGCCATTTTTTGGGGGGGCAGGAGAGCTGGACATGCTTGCTGACAAGCAAGAAGCAGAATGCATCAGGGTATTGTCTTCTTTGTCCATTTTATTTTTTGGCAGCAAAATAAGCGAAGATTCTATTGTATCATGTAACTGAAAACAGAATGTCTTTATGAAAATCTGCAACTTTTACAATCTTTCCTAAATAAAAACAAAAGTAATGCAAAAAGGTAATAGAGAGAACAATTATCCCTCATTCGTTCAGACGTCTAGATGTGAGGAAGACCACTTGTTGAAAGTGAGTAATGAGGAATAGAGGTTTAACCTTGAACATTCAATAGTTGTTTTTGTTTGACGAGCTGGTTTAAGTGTTTCTGAAACTGTTGATGTACAGGTCCTTTCATGCAAAACCTCCCTTAGGTTGACAGATAAACACCTAAAAAAGAAAATACTCTGTAGACATTAGTTGAACAGATGAAAACGCCTTGTTGATGTCACAGTGATAGTGGGCAGTCTGGTCTGAGATGACAGAGAGGCAACATAACTCAAATAACCAAAATAACCAAAACTACAACCAAGATATGCAGACTATTATCTCTGAACCTTGCTGAATCTTGAAGAACATGAGCACCAGCAACACACCAGTTAAAGTGTGCAATACTGGATTAGAAAAACACTTTCTGGTCCACAGAGTTTGTAAACAACCTGTACAGGCCTGAACTGGCCATAGGGAGAACGGCGAGTATTCCCAAAGCGCCAGCCTAGGATTGGCCTGCTGGCCTGCGTCTCTCTTGGAAAAAAGAGAGACGCAGAGAGACAGGCCAGGCCACTTAGAGGCCACTCAGGCCAGCCGCATGTGGGGAGGAAAAGACGATTGCTCTATTTCGATTAACACCCGCCCCAACAGTTTGTATCAACCACACAGGTGTGGAGGAAGGGGCGTTACATGTGTCTGGTGCCGGCAACTAGAGCAGCTAGCAGGCGGTGCTAGTAAGAAGACGAAGCAAAGGACTTGGTCTCCCAATGGGGAAGAGGAAGAGAAAAGGCGGTGCAGAGAGGGAGAGACGCAAAAAGTCAAATCTGCTGGAGGAGGACACAGCCAAATGCAGAAAAGTAACAGATTAATTCATATTCCTGTATATTACTGGAATTAATGTATATTCCAACCTTAGAAATCATAGTAGGTCATATAGGTGGAGTTTTATTTGGAATTTGCTATAAGTCTGTGTGTGTGAGTATGTGGCTGTGCGTGCACAAATGCGTTTGGCTTGTGCCCATGCATTTAGGTGTGGGTGTGAACATCAGTGTGTGGCCAAGGCCAGGGTGGCCTGGTTGGGTGACTGACTCCTGGCCTGGAAAAATGTCCCATTCCGACCCCGCAGCCGTAACATTTAAATGGTGAGGTAGAACTATAGCAATAACGTAAAACAATGTTTACAATTGGTGACTAGCTTTTTCCAACTTTCCATCGGTCATTTGGCAATTTATCTTTAACATATTCAAGTATTTGAAGTTGAAAAACTTTTTTACCATCACCCTCCCTTTCTAGGGTCTCAGTCAGATTAAAGTTAGGACTCTGGCTGTGTCACCCAACTTTAATCTGTAGAGGGATCTAAAGATAAGGGTGATGCTAAAGAGGTTTTTCAACCACAAATAACTGGATGGTAAACTTGGATAGCATTACTTTCCGTGAGAAAAAAAACAACTGGTTAAATCAAAAGATATCAATGAGCCTAAACCGTGATTGGAAGGAAAAAAAATACAAATAAACTGTACAGACTACAAATATGTTCTCAGAAAAAAAGGTCATTTAAATGCGGCCTCTCTATAGCTAACCCTAGTTGAATCTACCACATACCAAAAAACAAATTTCCACCCACACAAACACACAGGCATATAGGGTGTGTGACCGTGTGTATTACATGTGCTTAGAGCAAATCGCTTTCAACTGCAGCAGGTTGACATTGTTCAGCACCAAATGTGAACAAATTAAATGAGGCAATTAAAGAGTGAATAAGCCAGCGTTGATAATTACGACCTGATATGCCAGCAGCAATCATAATGAAGCTGCCAGTCGGCTCGGCTGGTTTAGAAATGCTTCACAAGCAAACATAAGTGTGTGTGTGTGTGTCTGCAGTATGAGCCATTTAATTCTTGATGTTTAAGAAGTTAGATAAAAACCAAAAGTAAGATAGAAATTTAAGACAGAAAACATGGACCAAGCTGAAACTTGGAATTACAGAGGAGGATATGATAATCAGATTAAGAGAGACACGCACACACATACTTACAAAGATGAAAAAAAATGAGAGGAAGCAGCCTGGCAGAAAATTGAGACGGTTGGCCATTTCTTGTCTCCCTCATCCCTCTGGTTTTATGGCCCATGAAGCCTCTTGTCATTGCAGCTCACCAGAGAGCTAAGTTGACAGGGCCTGTCCTTGCCTCACCGGCACAAGAAATATTCCTCTACATCATTAACCCACCTTAGAGACACCTTAGAACACCACTTATGTTAAGAATGGCTCTACAGAACTATAGCTACCATGAATTCAACAGAACTAAATCCATTTATAAAGCACATTTAAACACACAGTTTGGCCAAAGTACTGTACAAAAACAACACAAATGAAAAACATAAAAAAATCAAGACAAAGAGAAAAAACGACAAACAAATTATCATTTTTTTACTTTTGCATCCTATACTAGTGAGATGTGTTTTTAAGAAAAAAATCCTCTGTAATATTTAAAAGGCAATTGCAAAGTTCTGGATCCACAAGGGAACTAAAACAAATACTCAGCTGACCCAAGGGCCGTCCAAGAATGACAAGGCTGTAGTAAATATATTGTATATTTTAAATTAAAAACAACAATGTTTTTATTGTCAAAATTGCTAATACTTCTTATTACATAAAAAAGAATAAAACTTTTTTTGAATTATGTGTATGCCCAACTTTATGCATGAAAAAAGTTAATATTATAGCTGGAGAAAAGTAAGCTGAGAATCCCTGTTCCTCACCTTCCACAGTAAAACTCCCCAGTCCCATTCGACATACTGTGTGCAATCTATCCAGTGAGTTTTGGCTTGATCTCAAAACTCTTGCCAAGCTGGCAGGACCCAAATATAGGAAATTCAATGTAGCTATCATTTACAAGTAGAATAGTTTATAGTTTGAGACCATTATTTTAAAAATTACTGACATTTGTTTTCAATAAAGATACGCAAAAGCACAATTTGAAGAAATTTATGTTTTTAAGCATCCTGAGTGCTGCTGGCAACATAAACAGAAAACTTGACCTTCTAAAATGCAATAAAATATTCTCATAAAAGCAAGAAAGTGATTTTCAGTAATTTTTTTTGCAGTATATCATAAATGCTTTAAAATATTTCAGTTTATTCTCTACTTTAGGTTGTGTTTGGAGGATGCATGACAGTCAACATCATTTCTTGAGGTGCTATCGACTTGTTTGGCCAGCTGCACACACAAGAGTCACAGCCAAAATTGAACACGTTTTTTTGTGTAATTGGTATTCCATGGAGGGATTCCCAGATTACAGAATGATATAGAGAATCTACAACTGTTGTCTACCTTGTCTACAATTGTTGCCATGTGTCCAACTTTCACACACACACACAATATTGTCTCCTGTCACAACGAATTCAGGAATTTAGTGCTGGCCAACCACCATGGAGTCTAAGTCTGTCTATCTGCCTATAATCTCTGCGTTTCCACAACAGGGACAAATGGAATCCAATCAGTCTGCCTACGGAATGGTAGGGTCGCTGGCCTGAGAAACCGGCTTCTATTCCATTTGAGTGAAAGTGGTGGTGTAATCCAACATCTTTGTAGACCAACTGATAAATGTGTATAAACAATGATGAATGAGAAACACTGATGGTGTACACAAACAAAAAAGGAAGGATTAAGGAATTTAAATAGGCGAATTATGTCATTACAAAAGATGTACGAATCTGGATGTTTTTATTAGGTTAATACTAGCACGTGTACTCTCTAAACATAACGTTTTCCGAAGTTGTATTATTGTTTGACTGCTGTTGCACATTTGCTTGTGTTGCCCTTCCATACATAGACAGCAGTATGTGCAAAAGTCCCAGAGTCTGAGTCATTGTGAAGGGTAGAAAAACAGATGGTTATGGAAAACTAAATAAAGAATTGCACAATGTATTCATCTGTTGAGTGTTTTTTAATAAAGGGGTTGCATAACCTGTGGATGCAAAGGGTCCAGCAGACAGGACAAAGACAAAACATACAAAATATATAAGGAATAGCATGTTAGGTTAAGCCAAATACTTAACAGAAAAGATTAGCATATTAAAACCAAACACATGCTTCAAATCTTTAAACACAATAGTAGAAAAAAAAAGAAATGGCATGCATTTCAGAATACAAAAAGACTGTTTACAAACAGGGAAGCATCCCTGTACAAAAATGTAATTACATTTAGCTTAAATAAATTAATAAACACGTTTTTCATCATTGCCAAAAAAAAACACCATCACATACAAGATTGTGTAAAAGCTGCATTGGAGCCTATCTCAAAATAACTAATCTGTTTATACACATATGCATGCTGTATGTGTATAAGCAGATTAATAAATGCAGTTATTAGTCCAACCTTTTTCTTGTTGGTTTTATGAATCCACGTAAATTACACGTACGTTGAGTGTTTGACCATCACAAGGCAGCAAAGGTTGGGAGGTTTATGGCTTTGGCCTTCACAATTCTTTTGCCATTGGCAGCATTATACGCAGTAAGTATTATTAATTAACTCTCTATGGACGGTCAATATGTCCCTATGAGATTTAAGAGGCTATAACAAAATGCTTTGTGACTGCTAACCTTGCCGATAGAGTTCAAGCTTGTACATAAGTCATTTTTTTATTTTCTAGAATGATATACTAGTGGAGGTTTCAAAACAAAGTGATGAAATCATAAACATCTAACAACTTGGTTAGTCTCATCTACGATGCCAACAAGCATTAAAATGTGATAAATAGAGCAGATTATTTTGTAATATAGGTTTGGTAAAAAAAAAAAAAAAAAACAGAAACAAAAACCCAAAAGAAAAGACAGAACTTAAAATGGTGAAAGGCAATAAGCTTATTGTTATATATATTTCATTAACATAAAAACAAAATACCATTTCATTTTCTTCACTTTGTATAACAGTCTATATTGTCCAACCACTATTCAAATGGTAAACGTCTTAAGAATATTTTTTCCCTACAATAAAAACAACTATTATGTAGATATGTAGGTTACGATTAAAAAGTCGGCTTCAGTTCACAAATCCAACCATTAATGATCTTAGCAAAAATGTAACTAAGAACATGTTAGAAAGTTTGCTTACTATTGTTCTAACTTGAATTGGCTAAAAGCTATTAGCCTTTAAGATGCGGTGAGGAGAGAGGAATAGATTTGTTCGTTGTGATAGAAACATTTTGATCTCCTAATTCTAGGCTAACTTGAGGTTAATGCACAGAATATTAAAACAAAAAGTGACAATAGATGATGAGCTGGAAAGAACAAGACAAGTATAAAAATGTACATGTTGGAATGAAAATTCCATAAAATTCAAATAAAGGATGAGAAACAAGAGAATAATTGAAGAAAAAAAGACAAAGCATTTATACTATCAATAATGAAGACCTAATCTAATATTAGCTCCTGCCACTGTTTAAAAAAAAAAGGTATTTTTCAGGCTTATGTTGTCCCATCAACACTTTTAGTGTATAGCTGTTAATGTCTGTGCTAAGATGCTATGTGTCTCAAATTCCATCCTCATTTGTGTAGGGCATATTACAAGCATGCTCAGTATGAGGGACTGCTGTAAAGTCAACGATACAGCGCAAGCCATTGTTTCAGTGTGCTGTTTCAGTGAATGCTGCAAGTCAATGACTCGATACAATCTATTTGGTTTCTTTCGATTGGACATTTTTAAACTAATTTGTTAAACATGTATGAATGTATGTGTGCTTTGGAATAAAATATTTTTTTCTTGTAAAGTGCCTCAAAACAATGTGTTGTAAATTGGTGCTGTATAAATAAACATAATTGAATTATAAACTGAAATGAAATTTAAAACATATCCACAAGCACCAATTTTGCCAGAAAATGAAGGACATAAGTTTACTAATCCAAAGAAACTAAAGACTGATGGCTCTACACTATAAAATCAGAATACAAACATCTTAAGAATGCTTAAAATGTAGGTTTAAAGGTAAATACATCCAAACCAACCATTGGTTCCACTTGTGTAACATACACAGGAATCTAAAGTCAATTCCACACAAGAAAAAAGAGTATGAATAAAAGAACACTGAAAATCAGGTCCTTCACAGTGATTTATTCAATATTTAAGAAATTTTAATTAGAACTGGGCCTTCGCTACTGATCCACCAGGATTAACAGTGAAACAAATCCCTTCTGAGTTGCAAATTCTTAAAAATATACTGTAAGAAATGTCAAAGGGTAAAAGTTCTTTTTTTTTCTTTTTCTTTTTGAGATTCTTGGAAACAATCTTTTTTGCAAACAGCTGATGTGCCAAAAAACTGACAGCCCCACAGTGATGACTAGAATAGTAATAAGCCCTTCACAAACCAGAATACAAAGATTTTGTCTGTGTGTGTGTGCGTTTATATGTGAATAGGGTTTATGTGTGTGTAGTGTTCCTCAAACAAATGGCTAAGGAAGGATATTTCAAAGTTCTACTGTTAGGACAGAGATTAGTTGTCTTTACCTGGCTTTAAAGATGCTAAAACAATTTAAACTAAGCGATTTTTAGGGCAAGAAACATAAAATAGAAAATCACACACTTAACTACAATCAATCTATTTTACCTTTAAGTAAGGTTTTATTTTATTTAAATGTAATTTAAGCACTGATATTTGCTCATCATAAGAGCTGCAGGAATTTCTACATATAAACTTTTTGCTGACCAAAACCATTTATGTTTAACTTTTCCCTTGAATTTCCCCTGCCCTTTATCATCAAACTGCCACAAAATTCAGGTATGCAAAGTTGGTAAAAACATGCCTTCCTCCCTTGGAGAATAAAAAAAAAAACTGACACCATGATTCATTAGCAGCGCTCTGTAATGAGAGACAATAATCCACAATCCCTATAATGATTAGCTCTAACAGAAACACACTACCTATTGTATCTGAGAAAAGGTATGGCATTTGGAAGTTAAACCCAAAAGCTCTATAAATCACAAATACACTGTGGTTAAGACCATGGGGAAAAATGAAAGGTTAACAGTTCAGGTAAACAACCAAAAGCAGACATGGGTGCGCCTTCAGCGTATGTGACTGGGGATTTTTATTGACAGCGCTTGTTCACAATGTGGATGTGTTTGAGTGTCTGTCTGACTTTCCAGGGCAAAAAATAAGAAATCTTAATAGCTTCCATCCTCATTTATGTATCGTCATAATGATACTCTAACTGATAGTGGCAAACTCTGAAAAAAGATGTTGGAATAAATGGCATGAAGTTACACCAAATCATTTTACAGCAGAGTACTAGCCCACACTTGTGTTCGTGTATCCTTTTCACCAAATTAATAAATTCAAGGTATTTGTGGATGGTGATTTGAAATAAATTGAATGCAAGTCTAATAAAGTAGCATTTATGTTTAGATACATGGGCAAAAATATTAGATTTCTTTTCAAATTGGGTTTTTTAATTAGAGAATAACAAGCAGAAGTAGTTACCATTTATTTAAATCTGAAACTATATAAACCTACATAACTAGAAAATGAACCTAAGCTGAGAAGAAACAAATAAGTGGTTTGTGATATTTACTGATGTGAATTTCAGCTCTAAAGTCTAAAGAGAATATCAAATAACATGCTTTTTCAAGCCTTAATTGTACAAAAATAGTTAAAAATAAAAATTACACAAAAAACTTAAATAAAATGGTATAAATTGGTAATATTTTTTCAATGTAATACAATAAAAAAAATGTCTCAAAATATACTAATATACTTGCGATCTCCTGTACCTTTACTAGACAGTGAAACATATGTGCCAGCGTTGCACACTGTGAACTCTCAGACACATTGAGAGGGAAGAGAGGGGAGTTGCTCTGTCTCTCTCTGTAGGCCCTCCTCTCCCACTCAGTGTAGACACAAACAGCTCTCAAAAGAAAGAAAAAGTAAAGAAAAGAGAAAAGAGAAAAGAAAGGAACAGAGAAGAGTTGCCAGTGAGGACCTGTTATTCACTTCAAAGAGCTGGCTCTAAGAGCTAAAATGCTTGCAACCATCCCATCACTGGTAGCAGTCGTTTGAATGAAAACAGAAATTTGAGATACAGTTATCTGTAACTGTGTATAATGTACTGTAATTAATTTTATTATTTAGAATGAAACAAGATCAACAAAAACTATTTTCTTCATGACAATCCATTTAGGGAATTAGTGAATGGCCTCAGGGGCGCAGATAGGTTTTTGCAACTGGGGGGTATGAAGCTGAAGCTGCCTTTCCCCCCCCCCCACACACACACAAACAATATGTTTTCGGAGGAATAAACTCTGATGCCCTCAGGGCAGCGCTATTACTCAGCCATGACATAAACCATCAATTCTTCATCCTTGCAACTGTTACCATAAGCCTAGGGAATAGGTATAGAGCACACCTGTGATGTCTGGTGCTCTCATGTGCTATTCACCACTAACACGACAAGATGATATGGATTGAATATAGCCTAAATGCACAAATAAAGTACTCTACATGAGTTTTCAATAAATGGCCTTTAAATGCAGAATTAAGTGAAGTGAAAGATCCAAAAACCTCTTTCCTCCGATCATTACCCAGAATATATTGTTGGGCAATGTCTTTCCTGTTCAGATTGTCCAGCCACTCTTGGTGGATGTGGCAAACTGGACTCTAAAAAATGATTTACTGTGTCTTTAAGACGAGATAACAAGCTAACAGACTCTTGGAGTCAATTAACAGAGGTTTCTATGACAACACAATTGTGCTAAACACTAACACTGATTCACCTTAAATTACACACATTGTGCCAGTCTAAATGATGGTATATTACCATGTCCAGTTCAGCTAATATAATTCATGATATCTGACTGCGTGTTAGTAACTAAACTTACAGTTCACAGTTTAAAATGCTTACGTTACCAGTTTTGCTAGTGTTAGCATGCAAAGCGCCACTACAGTGACATTTACCCGGCTGGACTGTTCATTTTTCTCAGAATTCAAACTGTAACAACTTAAAACCTTAGGCTTAGCATAATCACAGATTCAAGTATACATTTCCAAAAGACCCCCAAACAACTCCAGAAGGTTGCAATGGCCGATTTGATGGATAATAAATAAATTATTAAAGGATGATTTCCCCTACCTTGTGAAATTGGCACCTCTCTTCCTCTATTATACGATTTTACTTCCACGGCGACATTACTTTGAACAGACTACAAAAAAAAAATTACAAGGTGATATGATCACTTAAGGCACAGTTTACTTACAATTGTTAGGCTGGGCTCATCATGCTGCCGTGTTGGTAGGTTTTGGGGAGCTTGGAGCTGTCCCATTGATGCCTGCAATACTAGTTCTGGGTAACCATGGCAATGGCAACGACGCAGCCTGCACAGTGGGGATGGGTCCGGCAGAAAACCTAAACCCGTGTCGGTGAGCGTATTGATTTCAGCAAGTCACGTGACCGATACAGCAACTGTTTCAAAATGAACCTGAGGCGCCAAACTGTGTTTATATGGAAGCGAATCTGTCAACGGGATGCATTCTGGATATTTTTCGTTACAGCGTCAACTATGGAGCAGCCTCAAGGCAAACGAAAGATTTCCGCAGTGTGGGACCATTTTGATCTTACATGGGAAAACAATTGTTTTTTTTTTGTTCTTTCATCCGGTTCTTTTCAGTTTCTACTTGATCTATCTGAATCCAAATTCAGCTGAAATCGACTCTTAGTCGAAAAAGCGTAACAGACTAAATTTCAAAACGTTGGAAAAACGTATTTTTTTTAATGAAAATTTGTGGTAGACGTGTACCCAGGCAAAAGTCACGCTTGGAGGAGCAAGATACAGTCAGCTGTCCCATCAGCCTAACAGTTCCCAAAGCCCAAAAAAGGCAAAGAAAACAAAACCTGAAACTGGGCACTGTCCAATCTCTGCTGAAGGGTCAGCACAGAGTCTCCGCAGAATCCCCCATTAGGATAGCAGGAACGATAAATAAAATACACAGAATCAGAAAATTGTTTATACATCACAATGTTTTTACAGCGAGCAACAAAAAAGATGCGTTAATTTGCCTAAACACCGTTCTCTGTGGTGTTGTGCAGAGAATGACATTTATAACACACACAGATTCATGCACATACAAGCTTGGCTGTAGTCCCACAACATGGAAATGCAGACACAGAAAGAAATCAGAGCAGAACAAACGAGAAGTGCAGTATCTCAAAGATCAGGGTTTTACTGAGCTATTCAAGTCAATATATTTCTTCAAACGTTTTCAGAAACTGTAAACCTCCCGTTATATTAATTTGATCACTAACTTCAATTAGGCATTCCGTAGACGCAGAGCATATGCATTCAAAATTGTGGCTGTTATTTTTTTGATGCCACAGTACAAACGTAAATACAAGAAAGAATATCCATAATTATGTTGATATCCAAACGTATGCATTAAGCCATCATACAGTGTTAAGTTTAACACAATTTCAGCTGCGGACGCCAGGCTGTTTGTTCAGTGTCCGCTGTTTTCATAAAGTGAAAGGATAGCTGAAAAAAATAAAAAAGACAGCTGTACAAAGTCTCGTAAAGCTCTCACCACAGTCTAGACAGCACATCCATAGAGGAAACGACAAAGTTTGGTGTCTACATCAAATTGTGACAAATAACTTTGCCCTAGACGGTGTAGAAGAAGCAATATAAGCTTTGATAACTGTGAAGGTTGAATTATAACAAAAATTCATTGAGGTTGTCTGTGGGATTATTTCCATGAGTACGTGCCGCATCCTGAACATGAGAGTTACAGTCTTTGCTTTTTCATGGCTAATGGTTTATCGTGGGAGCATTGTGCTATTAATATTATTGACACTCTTCCTTACTCAGTCAGGCACACATGCTTGCAAACTCAGAGAAACAACCCTTTGCTGCCAGAAACAACCTGGAGCACACTGAGCCCTCGATGGGATTTTTCTCCCTGAGGATCTTGGTCACAGGCTGTGTTGGTGTGGCGGCCAGAGCCTATTGGGCCGGTTTACGGAATCAATCCCGCACCAACCCTACCTCTTTTTCTGCCATCTGGAGTGTCATCTGCTCCACTATTCCAACACACGTCCAACACTCAGTGAATAACTACTCAACCCTCCTTGGAGATTTCATGATGCGACTGTCCTAATACTTATGCATAACATAAAAAGGCTCTTAGTGGAAAAGGCAATGAGTTTTTCTGTAATAAAACCTCTTAAGCATATAATTCTGTGTTATATAGCACTGTATAATTATGCTTGAAAAAGTGCATTTAAAAAGTTGGAAAAGCATTACAGTGAGTTGCTGTTTGTTGCAGAGTTAGCTGGGACTGTTGTGCTATATCTGCTTTAAAATAATTGTCACTAACAGAGAAATTGATATGTGGAATAATAAATTATTCTGACTTTTAAAACTTCTTTTTATTAATAAAAATGTAACTAAAGATCCATTCGATACTTACAAATTAATAAATACAAATATTTTAGTTGTAATCCTAAGTAGTGTTTTAGAGTTGTACTAGTGTATTCAAACTCCTAAAAAGAAGACAGAGTGTACTGCCCTTTTTTTAAGATCTAACAGGAGGCAGCGAAGAAAAGGAAAAAGTTAGCATCATCAGCTTGTGTTTTACTCTATCACTTTGTAGCATTTGGATTTACTGGGAATCCAAGATTTTGACATAGAATGAATCAAAAGGGTTTGGGAAGATCTTTCTTTTAAAACCAAGGGTTTTTGGTTAGCCAAATATGCTGTGTTTAGTAGCTGACAGAGTATTTTCTGGACATAGCCTGTACTTTTTTGTGGTTTATCAAATCCAAAGATAATCACCCTACAAGGCTGCCATTCAATCCATTCCACCAGACCCTCTGACCACCATCAGCAGTCAAACTGGGATAATTGTCTGGCCCAAGGACGCACTGACAAAGTCACAACGAGCTGATGTTCAAAGGGGAAACCCACCAGTTACAGCACCTACTACATGTTGAGATTGTCATCTCAAAACAAATTTTTTATGTAGAAGGAAATCTCATTAAAACTGTAGAAAAACTAAAATATTGAACTAAAATATTTTAGAGATCCCAAGTCCAACACACCTGAATCACATTACCTCTAAACAAACTGAATTTCTAAAAGGTTCTCCTAACAACGAAAAGAAGAGTACAGTAAAACACTGGGTTTTAATCTGTCTCTCTACTAATCTTGCCTCAAAAGCAAAGACACATTAGTTTATAACAGCAAAATCCCATTAAAATGTGTTAGTTACACTTTATGTGAAGTATGTATTTGATTGAAACACATCTTGAGTGAGACAACACTAAACACTGCTGTAGAGGGATTAGATACCCACTAAACGGTGATCTAGACTGGAGAGTGGAAGCATTCCCAAAATACATGACCATAATAAATACATATGTTACGTACTTTTTGATTTTATCATGTATTTTTCCGTTATGGCAGACTTCAACTTTAATTTTACTTCTACGATTTAAATACATTATTGGGTTAATAACATAACCAAGTAATGTGGCCTTAAATTGGATAAATTAGATGTTTTTCTATGATTAACTCATCTGTACCAACATTTCTAAATGTATCAAGAGTGTTTTGTAACAATGTGATAAACTATGTGGAATAATAATGTATAACATATACTGACCAAGATTAATTGAACATTATGACTAGGCCTGTCACAATAACAAATTTTGCTGAGCGATTAATTGTCTCAGAAATTATTGCAATGAACGATAATACTGTTGGAGACCATTTTAAATTGATATAATGATAATGTCCATGGATCGCTAAACTTTATTTTCAAATTAACACTTAAATCTGAAAAAAAATAAACGAAACCACCAAAAACATAAATAAATTGACGCTCAGTGTCCGTTAACAAAAAATACACTTGAATAAAAACTAAATATTAAAGCAAAATGGAAATGAAAACTACATTAAACCAAAAAAGTGATGTATGCCAATCGCCGTTTGTGATGTGTATGTTTTCCCGTGGATTTTGTACGGCCTGTGGAACGTTTGCAAATTTTTCGAAATGTCGGCTTTTCAATAATATTAAACGGCAGCATTTCTGTAGCAATTAAGCGAACTACACTGCCTGTTAGCGCGCACCACATTGCACCGTTCTTTTTGTTTGTTTCCTGTCTATTAATTGCGTCACGGATAGTGGACCTTAGGGAACTTGAAGACGGAGACGGCCTACATTTTTTGCCCAGCTGACAAAACGGAATTGGATGGTTGCTCTCTAGTTGCATGTACATGTTGGTTGTATTGCTGCTCTTTGTTGCTACTGTTTTACCGTGTGTGCGGAGAGAAGCGAAGCGCCGCGGCAAAAAGACACAGGGGAAACAGGATCTGACTGGGAAACGCAACTCGACGGAATAACGGCTTGCAAAGTGCTCCCACACTGGTGCAGTTACGTTCAACTTTGTAACCAGTTTTATTTTGAGGTTTGTCCCGATGTCAGCTAGTGTTTCTTAAGCATGCTTATTGAGCTAAAACGCTAGAGAAGTACAAAATAGCGCAACGCCCTAACTTTGTAGTTAACTCCTCCCTCATGCTGAGAAAATGAGTAAAGGATGGGCGAGTGGAGCGCACCAGAGTTAAGTCTTTCTGTCATTCAGTGTCAAAATAGGAAAAGGCTGGTAAAAACGATAAAGACGATAAGTGAAATGATCGAACTCATTTTAATTATCGTACGATTAATTGATTTATCATTTATTGCGACAGGCCTAATTATGACTTACAAACATGCTCTGTCATGTATCACAGCGTAACTCTTTCTTTTTCATTTTATTAGATAAGTGGGAATCAGCTTTGTTGTCAATTCTTCACATGTACTAGACATACAAACATGTTAAAAAGCCCCAAAGATACGAAGAAAAAACATTCCAATATTATGACAATAAAGTAACAGTAAATGCGCGATTGAAACAAATCAAACAGTGTTGGTGTTCTAGGACGGGTCTCCAGACATGTGCATAGCCAGGAATTTATTGCTGCTAAATAAGCCTCATCAATGGTCAATGGCACGTTTTGGTCCTGCTGACATTTAGCAGGACATTGTTGGTAATGTGATCAGAATATTGACCCCCTCCCAGTAGTGAGGGGTAGTGAATCAGTGGTGAATATGATCCACTAAACAGTTGGCCACATTGTTAGAACTGATTCATCCACCAAATAAGAATATTCCCTTGTGTATTTTATTACCCTTTAACATACCTGCTATTGTTTTATTTCTTGGAGCCATGTATAGTGCTTTTGAATATCTTCCAAAACAACTTAGGCTCTTTTGTCAGGTAACTACCATCTAACTTTCATGCAGCTAAATAGGGGTTTTGTGTATTGTGTTGTCTTTGTTTTGAACTAAAATGCTAATGTGGATTATTTTGACTAAATAAAGCATAAATCCATAAAGCTTACTTACTACAGCAAATGCTTGGAAATTTGACATGGACTTGTCTTGCTGACACTCAACTTAGCTTGCAGTCCTTGCATGACGCATGGATTTCTCAGTTTAACAACATGTTCTAGTAACAGTTGTCTAAATGCCTGACTCTTAGAATTGGGGGAAGAATTCAGTCTATACATTTATTTACGTATGCTGCAATCGGTTTTGGCTACATGATGACAATCTGAACACTTCTCAATCTACTACCGCCTTCTTCTTGTCCAAACTGCCATAGCTGCCATTATTTAGACTGTTAAATTTATATTTTCTCTAAGGATTGTTCTCTCTGAGAATTTTCTTTTTTTCAGTTTACTCTCCATCCACTTCTGTCTCTTCAAACTCCCAGTTGGTTGAGGCAGACGGCCACTAGTACTGAGCAAGGTTCTGCAGGAGGTTTTATCCTGATTATGTGGAGTTTTTCCTCTCTACCTCAACGGTGGAGAGGGAAAACATGCATGCTCATTAAAACGGATTGCTGATTGCAGAGGAGTGAATGCAGCATGTTAATGACTTGATGCAACCTGCTAAGTGTTCTTAGATTGCAAACTTTTAAAACTGATTTGTTTATGATGCACTTTTGATTGGACCCCTGTGGAGGGAAACATCAATGGAGCCCAGTTTCCCTGGCCCGGACGTGGGTCACCGGGCCCCCCCCCCTGGAGCTGGGCCTGGAGTGGGGGCACGGCGGCGAGCACCTGGTGGCCGGGCTCAGCCCGAAAGGACGACATGGGCCCCCCTTCCAGCAAACCCACCACCTGCAGGACGGGCCTTACGGATCGGATGCCATGTGAGTTGGGCGGCGACCGGGGACGGGGACCTTGGCTGTCCGATCCTCGGCTTCAGAAGCTAGCCCTAGGGACATGGAATGTCACTTCTCTGGTTGAGGAAGGAACCTGAGCTTGTTTGTGAGGTTGATCAGTTCCGACTAGATATAGTCGGACTCCCCTCTACGCACAGCCTGGGTTCTGGAACCTGTATCCTCGAGAAGGGCTGGACCCTCTTCCACTCCGGAGTCGCTCACGGTGAGAGGCGCCGGGCAGGAGTGGGCATACTCATAGCCCCCCCTGCTCTGTGCCTGTACTTTGGGGTTTACACAGGTGAACGAAAGGGTAGCCTCCCTTCGCCTTTGGGTGAGGGGACAGGTCCTAACTGCTGTTTGTGCTTATGCACTAAACAGTAGTTCAGAGTACCCACCCTTTTTGGAGACACTGGATGGGGTATTAGATAATGCCCCTAACGGTGATTCTCTTGTTCTGCTGGGAGACTTCAACGCTCACGTGGGCTGCAACAGTGTGACCTGGAGGGGCGGGATTGGGAGGTACGGCCCCCCTGATCTGAAACTGAATGGTCGTTTGTTATTGGACTTCTGTGCTCGTCGTGGATTTTCCATAACGAACACCATGTTCAGGCATAAGAGTGTCCATATGGTCACCTGGCATGGGGGCACTCTAGGCCGCGGATCGATGATAAACTTGTGTCGTCGGACTTGCGGTCGCATGTCCTGGACACTCGGGTGAAGAGAGGGGAGTGGAGATGTCAACTGATCACCACCTGGTGGTGAGCTGGCTTAGATGGTGGGGGAGGCTTCTGGTCAGGCTATGCAGGCCCAAACGTTTAGTGAGGGTCTGCTAGGAGCGCCTGGCCAAGTCCCCTGCCGAAAGAGTTTCAACTCCCACCTTCGAGAGAGCTTCAACCAGGTCTCGGGGGAGGCGCGGGATATTGAGTCTGAATGGACTCTGTTCCGCGCTTCCATTGTTGAGGCGGCTGACCGGAGTTGTGGCCACAAGGTCGTTTGGACCTGCTGGGTTGATAATCCCAGAACTCTTTGGTGGACACCAGCAGTGAGGGATGCAGTCAAGCTGAAGGAGTCCTATCGGGCATTTTTGGCCTGAGGGACTCTGGAGGCAGCTGGCAGGTAACGGCAGGCCAAGCAGGATGCGGCTTTGGCGATTGCCGAAGCAAAAACTCGAGCGTGGGAGGAGTTCGGAGAGGCCATGGAGAGAGACTACCGGGCGGCTTCGAAGAGGTTCTGCTTCTGGTGGAGATGGGGGGCTGCTGACCTCGACTCAAGGGGGCATGGGAGTTCACCCAGCCAGTCTACGTGCGTTTTGTGGAATTGGAGAAAAGGCGTTCGACCGTCTTCCCCAGGGAATATTGCGGGGGGTGGTCCGGAAGTATGGAGTACCTGACTCTCTTGTTAGAGCTGTCCGGTCCCTGTACAACTGGTGCCATTGGGAACAAAGCTGTGATGGTGAGATTTATGTTACCCTAACCCCACTTTCTCAGTGAAAATCTGATAAATTCATTAAGACAACTTATTTGAACAATGACCATCCAGGTCAGCCCCCTGCATTCTAAAGAGACAATCATTCAAGGAGTTATTTACTGGTTAAATGTGCTTGTATATGGTCAGGATCAGTGGTCATTTTCGATGTGGCCCACACGTCCAATTGGACTCCAGTTGCAGCATACACATACTGTAGGTTTGTGTGTGTACTTTCTACAAAGATTAAAGGGGCACAGTTTACTTGCTTTAAGGGTTGACTAAGCTAAATTCACCCATACAGTAAATGACACACAGGTTATCTTTCCGTGAATGTTTGTAACAATGGAAGCAACCACTCAGACCTGAAAATTTGTCATAAAATGGACATAACGCATGGCCTAGCCTACAAACCAGTGGCTGGTAATTAGCTGGCTTTGAATGCAGTAGTAATTATATGGTTAACCTCAGCTATTAAGGATCAGTATTTGCAGATTTACCTGTTTACAGAAATGTCCATGGAATATGTATTCAAGCTAGTGGCAGACCATTCACTGATACACAGATTTATGCGAAGTGCATATTTAAAATTCTTGAAAGAAAATTCAGCTTAGCTAACACACCTAGGTTACTTAACTTACTTAACTTTTTGATTGGCTGAGCAGAGTGTTATAGCCAAACCCATGGCCACATTACACTAGGTTTTAAAGTTTGGTTTGTGAATGTGACAAATTCTTTGGTTCTTTTACCAGCTGTTGGGCGCAATGATACCTGGGAGTTTCCAGACAAAAAATAAAAAAAATAAAAAAATACACCACTAGTGTCAGTTGGAGAGGGGGAACTTTTTGTATTTCCCTAATTATTTCTATTTAAAGTCAAATGTTAAGACTTTTTTCCCCAAAAGTTCAATTTTGGTTTAATTTAAAGACAGAATGATTCATACAAATATCACAAAAAATATGTCACATTCTAGGTCTTAATGATCCTGATCATGTTTATCTATTGTAAATTACATTTTTTTTTTTGCAAATGAGTTGAGGGTGCTCAACTAATTTGGGGGCTTTGCTGAACAATTTGTGTGAAATGAGGAGTTTTGGGGTAGAAGAGCACAGAAAACAGATGTGTCCACATAGGTAGCATTTATGTTAGAACAAACAGTAATTTGGACTATAGTCTGAGCCATTTTAACCTTTTAATGGTAACTTTGCCAGTTTTAAACATCTTTGTTAGAGGGCATACAAAAACATCTATGTCCTATACAGCCACGACAATTGGCCATGACCTTTGTTATATCAATCTCACACAAATCAGTTTATTTTATATTAATGGCAAGTCCAACAATGTACAAGAGTTATTGTCATTGAACCAAATCTTATACATTAAAACCTACACAAGAACGTGAATTGAGAACATATTGTATACTATGAGTCAACAGAAATACAGTGTGTACTTTGCCAAAATTATGTGGCCATTAAGCCTTGGCAATTTTAAAAACCACATGGATATGTGGCCAGATTGTGACCCTGGTTAGTATTAATCTGATACAAATACTGTCTGAACAAGCCAAGGAAGCCATCACTTAAACTCGTCATTGTCCCGGCATCATATTTTAATTGGTATAATGTTGCCAGATAAACTGAATCCCTACCAAAATCTTAAACTTAATAACCGCCATCAATTTTTTTCTTATCCAATTATATAACCCCAAATAATATTAATAGCAAATTTGCAACATCAATTTACCTGGATTAAGTTTTTTGAATAAATGTTGGAATAAACCTTTAAATTTTCATCACATCTCAACCATTCAAATATTGTCATAGACCCCACAGATGTCCGCTTTACATGTGCCTTGAGGATATAAAGCAGCAATGCTTTTTTTAGCCTATAAGACAAGAAATAAAGGCATGGTAGATGAGCAAGCAACAAGGCACCAGGTGGGTAGTACAACAGAAAATGAGACACTAACAAGATGAGATATATCCAAGACCAATTTTGCCACCTTAGTGAGGCTTAGGAATATAAAATTGCATGGCAAAGTGCTCTGACTACAGATCTGAGGACTTAGCACCTCTTAAACCACCAAATTAGGTCTGCCAGGTTTGAGGGAAAAAAAAAAAACAGACTGTGCCTTGGATAGGAAATGGAAAAGCATAACTGTAACTGTTCTGTCTGGGTAAGAGAAAATATTGCAGATGAGCAAGCAGAGAATCAAGAATCAGTTTATTTATATAGCGCCAATTTACAACAGGTGTCGTCTCAAGGCACTTCACAAAAAATCAATTAAAATTAAAGATACATTCTAACAAATCAATTTGAAAAAGTTTCCAATCTAAGGAACCCCAGCAGATTGCATCGAGGGGCAATTTGACTTATGGTTGTGATATAGAGTGTATATATAACTATCTATCTATCTATCTATCTAGACAGACAGACAGACAGACAGACAGACAGACAGACAGACAGACAGACAGACAGACAGACAGACAGACAGACAGACAGACAGACAGACAGACATGTACCATTGACATGGACCATTAACTAGTGAGAGAGACGATGATAATGTTTTGTTATCCTTCTGGAACTAATTTACCTACAGGAAAAAGATTTTGGTTTGTGATGTTTAGAGAATATTCATTCGCTTTAGGCTGATGAAAACAAGAGAAAATCAAATGCTCAGTTCAAAGAGCTGATTGCCTAAGACTGAAATGTTACATTTTAGTCTGTCTGAATACCTTTAGGCCTTAGATGATGTGCTAGTTTTGACTAAAAAACAATCAGCCAGAGAGGTGATGCAAATAATAACTACATCTTTCATATGCTAAGCTGACCAAACATGTTTATGATTGCATCTTTACCTTGAGTAGTTATAGATAACAAAAAATTAAATGCTCAAATTATTAAAAAACCTACCAAATGCATTGTACAAATACATTCCAAATATAAGATATTGGGTAATTCTACCTTGAGTTGCCTTTTGGACTGAATTGAGATTTCAGTCCAAACTTTACAAATTAATGATATTTTACAAATCCACAGTTTTGATTGTTTTTGTTTATTGCAGGTAACAGAAACTTAAAAGTCCTCTCCCCCTCTTTGGACCTTATTGCCGTTTTTTAGCAAACGAAAGAAGATGTTAAGGTGCAAGTAAAAAACAGATCCTTGATACTAGATTCCCTAAACATTTAATAATGAATAAATAACATCAAATCTTTCACATTAAAAAATGACACTGTCCTCATTAGTCTGGCTTCACATCACCATCAATGTAAAATCACTGGAAGAAAAGAGGTATCATAAAATAACATTTACTGTAATACATTCATTCATTTAATCCAGAAAAATGACACAAACAAGTTATGATATTAACAATAAAAACAAACATGTATGGGTAAATAGCTGAGTTTACATTATCAAATAGTTTTATATGGTTTTAGTTTAAACAATGTTTAAATAAAGAATTATTTACATAAATACAATAAGAATCAGAATGAATTACAGAATCGATTACGGCACGTTCTGATAGTTGAAGTAGTATAATCCGAATCTTGATAGAATTTGTCTTCCTCTGATTAACCGTCAACAGGACATAAACTGATTCCCCTATCTGCTGCCATTAAACAACTTCTTGAAAAATGTATTGTTCATCCCAGCCATTATTCTCTCTAGATAACAAAATATGAGCTGAAGTAATGCAAAACCGTTTAAAGGCACAAGTAATCCAGTCAGACATTTTAAATTGTTCAGATAATATATGTTTTTCCTTTTTCTTTTTGTTGTTGTTATTTTTTCAGTGTTCAGATATATTGTGTGAAGCCAATTTACATTTTTGTAATTGTTGAAACTCTGTACAAAATGTTTAAACTATAAAGTTGGTTTTAATTAAGTATTGACAAGCTTTATTATATATACTCAATCAATAGTACTTTAGGAAAGTAGCTAGGTTACAATAATCAAAGTATGTTTCATGAGTTTAACTATGCTTCATTTAATTTAAGGGTGCTCATATGGTCTCTGTGGGCCAACAGATAATCCTTTCACTCATATCCGCAGCACACATGCTAGAACACACATGGTAACGAACACTGCCAAATAGCATGTATTACCTCATACCTGATTTCATAAGATAAGCACTCAGTATTAATGCTGTAGTGTGTCCATTATAGTTTGGAGTGGATTTTGGATAGGAATCCACTTGTTTCAGGTCCAACATCAACACAAACACAAAATACTATTGTTGATACATTCAAAATATAATTTTTTATGCTTATTTGATTTGACAATACACTTATAAACATTACAAATACAAATGTAGTAAAACATACAATTAATTTTAAAAAAATGAACCTGCTGCTAGCTGACATTTTCAAAATTGTACTTAGTATTTTGTCTCACAAACAAATGTGAGCATGAAAAGATGATTTCGAATTGAAATCAGTTTTCAGTTTAACTCGAAAATATCCAATACAAAAAAAATAATTACAAAAATGGTATTAATATATACATATATCATGTAAATAAATGTAAGTATATTCAACAATGGACTTCAGCACTGACATCCTAGAGTTCATGCATTAAGATTTGACTGGTCTTATTGTTATTCTATAAGCAACATCCTTGTTTCTTCAACCAACCAATTCATGGCTCAGACAGCCTCAGCCCCTACAGCCAACCCACTACCTATATCAACCTCAAATGCAGACACACACACACATCGTCATACGCACATACACATCCCGATTTCCGTCACTACACTGAATTATACTAATTTCCTAGAGATTTAGGTTACTTTAGTTTAGTTTTACTTGATGCCTTGCCCTAGCATAATGCTTTAGTAAAGTTAAATCAATGTGACTTCCTACATTCCATTCTGTCACTAAAGTCATAAATAATACAAGTACACATACACACCATTACATATTGCTGCCAGGACACCAGTTGCTGTGGTAACAGTGCATCTCTCCCATTGGCCCTGAACCTTACACCAACACAAAACCCAAGTCTACCTTCACTGATCTGGAAGTGTTACAGAGGACAATGATGACATCTAAGATATGAATGACTCCTCTTTTGTGGTATCTAACTGTCTTTTAATTATAATATATATATATATATATATATATATATATATATATATATATATATATATATATGACAAGCTTTAGAGTACTGACACATTTTCCATTCAATTTGTGATTCAAATATTTTGTGCCATGGAACATAATTCTGAAGCTCTCGAAAAATCATTTAAATAGATAAAAGCTTGCAATTATTACTTTTAAATATATATATTCAAGTAAAAGCATCAACATCTACTTTGAGGATTCCCCCAGACAACGTCCTGAAAGAATCCTAAGTTCCTAATGTTGTCTATAAAGCTCTGCGGGGCACATTTCACCTCCCCTTTTCCATCTTTTGTGACTTTGTCCTGACGTCTATACAACTAAAGTGTCCAACTGCCCTCTGTGTGACCCTCCAGTGGCACTCTGTATGGCTCATAAACCTTCACGCCTCTCACCCCCCACTTCAAGTACTATCATCCACCCAACACCACCATGGGTGCACCAATGGCAATGGACCCTCCAGCATAACTGAGGGAAAAAACTCAATTACATGTCCCATTTATCTCTGCTGGGGCAGCCTAGGCCCGTGGCTTCAGTGTAAATCTCTGGTCCCAGTCAATAATCTATTCTCCAACTCGTCCAAGGGCCCTCCATTGTCGGACATTCTTTTGGCAGAGGATGGATGAATTGAGGGGTCACAACAGAAAAGGGAGAGAGTGAAATGGTGGGTGGTGGGAACCAGAGACCATCCATCTAGCTAGTGACTTCTGGTCACAGATCATTATGGGCCGTAATGCACAAGTTTCGCATTCAGCCAGTGCCAAGCCTCTCGTTGCTTTAGCGAAGGACAAATTATAGGTGCTAAACGTGTCAACATTTTTTCCTCAGAAAATGTGTCTAGAAGTGAAGTGAATAATATCACCATATATTAAACATACAAAGATATCAAGACAAGTAACTTAAAAATGAGGTAACGTGTAATAAAGTGGAATGTCATGGAAGTAAGTCTTGATCACATGTAGAACAGGACTTACAAAAAGGAAACAAAAACAAAACAATTCATCAAAGTCTGTCAATATTCATCAAACAATTTTGGCTCCCACCAGTGCTATAATCAGCTGGCTTAATTTTTTTTGTTCTACAAAGTCTGAAATACGATTCCAGAACACATGTTTAGTAATCAATTCTTATTGTATTTTACATTACTTTAGTGTATAAACTTTGAGCTAATCTCCTTGCTTATGTGGCAGGAGTTAGCTGGAATCAAAACCTAAACGTTTAGAATGGTGGGCTGATTATCTTCTCACTGATCCATGTCTCCCATGAGAGTGGATCACTAGGGGTGTTACCAACTTCTGATGTGAGTTTAATGTCAATAGCATAATCAGAGATATATTCACTAAGAAAAAGGACAAAAGTTCAAAAGTTGTTTTCAAGAATATGGTTTGCAAATTCTTTAGCCTTCTTTGATTATCAGAGTTTATTTCAGTTTTATTTTTTTTTATTATCTACCCATTACCGTCCATTAAATATACCTCATAATTCCATTATACGACAAAGGTAACAACACGCACATTTTTGTTTCTTAGTATGCAGTCTATAAAAGGACAAGACCTTCTTTTAATCTATTTTCCAAAGCGATTTTCAAGCAAATTTAATGTGAACATTTCTTCCTTCACTGAAGATCAAAAACACTAGGAAAATGCAGATATTGTAAGTCATAATGGCTTTTTATGGAGGGAGAAGAAACCCATTAAAAAAAGTGCTCTTAACAGTGTATATTGCAATTATCCTTCCAAATGAGTATTGATTAAAAAAAAACACTTAACTTTTTCATGCGTGTATCAGAGGTATTGCTATATGCAACATCAGAGAATGTTTCAAGAAAAGGTAAATTGAAGGACATATTAGAACATTACAATAAAAACAATGACAGCGAAACAATTTATTTATTTTATTTTATTCCAATTACCTTTTTAAAGTTTGAACAGGTATATAAAGTAATACTCAACCTACAGCGAAAGACTACGATAAAGCCAGGAGACTCACAAATTGACAGTCAAAAACAGGACATGAAGTCAATGATAACCAACAACACTATCAAATATCAAACTAAGGATGCCATTTTAGATAGATTATTACAGTTGATATAGCTATGTTGGCTGCTGTTGTGCTCCTCCACAAAAAGGCAAAGCAATCTAATTAAATGATGAGAGGGCATATTCATCCTGTTGTCTTAAGAGTCCAGTGGTGATGGATGGGATAATGAGTTTCCTGAAGAGCAGCAGACTGGGATAATGAGCTTTATCCAGGAGAGGCTCGCAGAGTGCTCAAGGAGGGGTACAACATCCCAGGCTAGGTGACAAACAACCCAAGACATTTTGTTGAGTGTGCTTGCCATAAAGGAAATGGCATCGTAACCATTGGCCAGTGCAGCCCATTATTTAGTGTGACTGCTGTTAGGAATGAAAACTGTCAGATGTGTTGGCATAGAAATCTCTGTGGGAGATAATTCTGCATGATGGGGAGGCTGGCCTTTACTATCTGGCACAGACAGATTAAATGATGTTTTTTTTTCTCAGCTTGTCCTTAGTAGCCAGAAGCAAAAGTCTGTTTTTCTTGTCACAACTCATAACAATGAAATTCAGGTATTATTTTAAATGATGATAGGCTAACTATATTAAATGTCCCAGTGTCCTGCTGAAGCAAGCAACTTGAAAATAAAAAACAATAAAAAGATTTGTACTTTTATTTTACAATTACATTAATCCAGTGCATTAAAAAGGACTGTTTTATGGTGGACTGCACAAAATTGTGCTCTACTGTTCCACTTGTTAAACCAACTTCCTTAGCCATTTAAGTTTTTGCATTAATTCCCATTATCTATCCTAACAGTATAATGCTGCCACCACCAGGATTCTTGTAAAAATATAGCCCTACCTTAATTAATGCATCTGGGGTTGGGGAGTGTAGACTGCTTTGTCTAATATTGTTAAGTCATTTGTGTTGGTTTTAATAAATAATATCCAAATTAAATACATAAATGGTTGTTTTCCTAACACAAATAAGTGTGAAAAGATATTGTATATTTACTTTAATATGCAGTCAAACTTACACTTTAATTTCACATTTTCAAATTTATTTATTTATTTTTTTTATTTGTTAAATGTGTTCTTCACCACAACCGCATAAAATTCCTTGAATGTAAAAATAATTAGTCAATCAACAAAATTCTGATTCTCTTATCAAGTAAAACGTAAAGCTAATGCTAAGCTGAGCTATGTGAGTAAGATTTAAACGCACTCTGACTGACCTTTGCTGACAAAGAGATGAATTTAAACCATTGATTTTGTTTTTCAAAAAACAGCAGGTGTGAAATTATAAAGGAACGTCTATGTTTTAATGGACTTCTTTCTTCATTGTTATTCATCTGCTTAATGCATTTATCCACTGCAGCTGGCAAAAGAAAAAAAAAAAGTTTTGGATGCCAACTGGTAGTACTTTGTCTGTCACAAGCACTGCAGACTTGATCTATACTGCTTCAGGCGTTTCATCAAGACAGGACGAGGCAAAGCTGAGCATATCTTTACAGTGATCATAAAGGCACAATGAGGAGACTTCTTAAGGCAGCTCTATGTCAGCTGGCAGCTGCTGGTTATTCCATTGGGTCCAAGTTACGGAGAGGCTCAATAAACAACAGCATGGGAAACAGAGTGTGCAGATTATGTTTGTACTCTGTTTGAGCGTTACTGTGCATCAGTATGTATTACGATGCACATGCCAATTTAGATTTTTTTGTCCTGCCAGAGGTGCATTCAGTCAAAACAAATGTGGAATAGAATGCCATGCAAAGGGAAAAATAAATGCTGCACATTCAGGATTATTTCCAAATGAACAGTGTATGAGCACTGCCACAAGGGCCGTGAGTTAAAAAAGATTGTTGTTTAGGTGAAAGTCAGTGATCAGGAAAATCAGATTTTATTATCATCGTTTTCATGTTTTGCTGCTTGCAGGTTATGAGGTGGATGTTAATTCTCAACTGCTCAGGTGACTTGATCGTATGCAATTGTTGCACATGTTTGCCGTGGCCTTTTTGTCATGCTTACAAATTCACTGAACACATATCTCTCTCTGTACTATGTTGCATTTAGTTGAAATTAATTACTGGTACACTGGTTTCATCTTCGTGATCTTAAAATCTAATGGTGACGGATGATGTCTCTGTCAGGCCAGGGCCAAGTCTTTCTGCATGCTAATAAACCTCGAGAGACAACAAAAATATTAACATGGGTGATATATTATTGAAATACAATATTTCCTTAAATATTGAATTGAAAAAAATCGAATATTGGCACAAAACTTAATTTGTGTTCCAATGCATTACATCCAAGAAACATTTTGCACCTGTTAACAGGAAATACTGTAGTTATTGGTTGGTGAGAAAACTTTTATTAAAAATGCTAAATTGAAATTAGAAAATGTAAATATTTTTGATTCATGTATTTTAAAATTGTAAAAATGTATTTGTGGTCTTACATTTAACTTTTACCATTATTCTACAATTTCGATGTCTATTTTTTATCTCTATAGTGTATTACCATTATCATCTAAATTGCCACACTTTGATAGTAAAATTACTCCTTTCACTGGTACATTAATGGATTTTCTTTATATTCTGTACCTAATTATATGTTTATAATTTGTTATTTACTTCCTTTACACAAACACAACAACGACAAAAACTGCTCAAAAAATGGCAAATCAATGCTATTTTATTCGGCTTCGTTAATCATTTTTGTAAAACATAACTTGTTATTCAAAATAGGAATTTGGACATGGCAAATATTAGAACAGAACAGAATAGAATGCATTTTATTGTCATTATACATATTGTACAATCAGATAAAAGACTAATATGTCATAAAAAGGAAGTGCATAGTTAAACAGTTTAAAAAAAATTAACGATCTTTACAACCAATTTGATACATTCCAATTTAATACATTTGAAAATGTATATTTTAGTCTTAAAGTATGTAATTTAATTTAAAAAGGCCATTTAAGTGACAAAATCATTAAACTTTCCATTCGCCTTTGACGTGTGTATAACAACTACTCCGCTTGTGATAATAATGGTCCTAACTGAAGACTGAAAAAGATAATTCACTACTTTTAAACCAGATTGGAAGACAAATAAAAAGATAGGACTGGCAAAGCAGAGCAAGTGCTGGCTGAAATGATCAATAAAAGAATTGATCCGGAGGTTAAAAGAGTGGAGCGGAAATAAGGTTGAAAAGGAAAAAGACAATCATTTCCAGAAAAATAAGACATAGACCTCCTAGTTCCACCTTGACATGGTCGGTATTATTAAAATTTATGATTTAAAACATAGGTATAATTTGTCTAAAAGGTATTTCAATTAACATGGATTGAAACTGATCTTTAAGGCATTAAAAGAAGTGCAGCTTCATTACACCTATATTGCCACGTTTTTGTAAAATGCAGATGTTTGGTAAGTGCATTAACCTTCTCTAAACATGGCTACAAATTCATTTTAATATTATTGGGTGATTTATCAGTTAGTTTAAAACTAATGTCAGCTGGTTAATTATCTGCATACTAAAAGTGAATTTACTATTGTAAATAAAGTTATTCTCAACATTTTTATTAAATGGTGAATGAGATTGCAGAACTGAACCACACTATAAAACAATTTATGCAAAAATATAATAATTTAACAAATGTGTTCTCCTTTTCCCCTTCCACCGCTACAGGTTTTAGTAATAATGAATATAAATTTACAATTACATTATGAATTAACCAATTTATTTTTCTTAAAAAATAAAAGCTACATAAAATACATTTAATTCTTCAAAGTTTAAAACAATTTTTTTTTCCAACATGCTATGTATTGTCATACGTTTATCTTTATCCTTATTCTTATCCTTATCTCATGCAATAAAAAACAGGGCTCGCAATTTGTTTTAACCGCTATTGGCCCAAAAATCTTATGGAGGAGCTAGTTTATAATAATATTGTTTTGTAATAATATTGATAAAAATTGTTGACTTTTTACATGTTTTACAAACAAGTTTTTGTCAAAAATATTACTTGGTGCTCAGTAACCACACTATTACTAAAATACTATGCAGAGTTTGTCTTCTCTGTTTTTTGTTAGATTGTACTGGAGTCTAAAGCAGACTTGGAGGAAAGGTTTGCTTTGTACAGCAATTAAGTTATTGATTGGTAACTAGCAACTCAAGGGTATTGTAGCCTTACAAAAGCAGCCAGGGAAACAACTCTTCACAAAATCAGATAGACAATTTTAAATAAGTTACACACTTTCATGTACATACATTTGCCATGTACATAATGTAATATACTGGACGTGAAGATTACGAAATACAACACTTGCAGGTCTTATGTGAAGCTTACTTTTTGTCTATTAAGTACATGGGCTCTCACAGCCTGCAGCAGATTTAATTATCTATCACAAGTGGTTATATATCACTCAAATCAAAAATAATTTGCCGCTGGGGAATAAATTAAAGGGGCATGAAAAACACATGCACGGTAAAAAAAGAACCACGTAACCCATATTAAAATGCAGAGCCTTATAAAAAAAAAGTAGCACGGTGACAGCACATTTTTACATTTTACCATGTTACAACCCCAGACTACAATCTATGTAATGGGTTATGATTTTAAAGACCAAAATAAAGTAGAAAGTGAAACGAAAATGTTGCTCAGTTTTCATTCCTACAACAAAGCCTGAAAATGGTGTATGAATATGTTTTTAACAAACCTGAGTCAATACTTTTTAGAACACCAAGCAGCAAGTATTTTAAGCTACACCTCTATCACATTGAGGATATAGAAGCCAAGGTTATTTATTATTATTAATTATTATTAGAAGTAGTAGTTGTAGTATTCAAATTTGTTGATAGTGTTCCCCTGTTCTTGCTTTAAATAACACTCTCAAAGCATGATGCTGCCATCACCATATATCCTCTATCCTAAAATAAAAAAGGCCAAACTTCACATCAACAATGCAGGGCTATTCTTTGATATTCAGAGTCAATGTTGTTCAATATTCTATTTCAATTTTTTTTTTCCGTTTCTTAATGGTCCTGTGTTCTTGTAATTATTTTTTAATAAATACGATTGAACTTCCAAAAAAGTAAAATTTTAAAAATCTTTCTTCTTTTTTTATTTTCTTTCAGAATTATTACAGCACAGTCTTTAAGAAATGTATGAGAAATGCTATATTTATATTACTGTAAAGATGTTTCTGCATATCTCTAAAATAAGCATGTGTAACCAAAGCATAAGGCAGTTTATAAAGAAACGTGTACTACTCTCTACACTTTATTATTAAATGCCAAACAGTCTCTTTAGAAAATGTTTATTTTTATTTTTTTAATCATACTAAAATTATAACAAAGAGTGTTAGACAAAGTTCAGGTTCACACAAAATGGAACATGGAAAACAAGTCTGATTGATGTTTAACAGACCATGTGAGCGTTTTCCAGGTAGATTTGCTTTTTGAGCAAAAGCAAGGAATAAACAACAAAATATAGGTATATGTCTAATGTAAGCGAAAGGTTTAATGTCTTATCAAAGCTAAGGGTACTTATGCATCCCAAAAGTAGCACATCCTGAAGTATAGTATTAAAAGATCATTAAGAAGAGCTTTTTTATTATTATTAAAATTTCTGTCAACGTACACAGCAGTAAAATGTTAAGATATGCATATGGCAAGACAAGGCAAGTTTATTTGTATAGCACATTTTCGTATAAAAGACAATTCAAAGTGCTTTGTCTAGGAAAAAAAAAGAGCAGAAAATGAAACAATAAAATCAACTTTGAATTTAAAAGAAATAAAATAACAAAAATTAATAATAATAATAATAATAGTAATACTATTCTCAGTTGCTATATGAACAGAAAAATGTCTGAAGTGAGACATGAAGTGACAGGATGAAAAAAAAACCTTGAAGACAAGTTTGGAAAAGATGATACATTTTGGTATTTGTTAAATATTTCACACAAACGTTTTCTCATTGCAATTTTCATTTCTGATCAGTTAGGGGGGAAAAAGATAGATGGACCTGTCTCTGTTAGTTGTGTGTGTCGTAGAGTTCTGTTTTAGTTTATCTGTCTCTTCAACCTCCCAGTCGGTCGTGGTAGACGCCTGCTTGTACTGAGCCAGGTTCTGCTGCAAGTTTTTTTTCCTGTTAAAAGGAATTTTTTCCTCTCCACTATAACTATATCCATGCTCAGTATGAGGGATTGCTGTAAAGTCAACAACAACACAAGCCATTGTTTCGGTCTGCTGATTCCAGAGGAGTGAATGCTTTAAGTCAATGATTCGATGCAATCTGCTGGGTTTTCTTTGACTGGAAAGTTTTTCAAACTGATTTATAATGATGTATCTACGATTTTAATTGATTTTCTTGTAAAGTGTCTTGAGATGACATCTGTTGTAAATTGGCGCTATATAAATAAACAGATTCTTGATTCAAAGATGCACTCTGCGCTTCCTTAATTGGTCATCTCTGCACAACACAATCAAAACACGCTGCATGAAATGCACAAATCATTTTTGAGGTCTCAGCACAGCATTTTCAGTCCAAAAAACCCACAGTACTTTGAATAACTATAAAGATTTAGTGTTTTTATAAAATACCGTTTTTTTTTTTATATGACCCTGTTTTTTTTCAACCATTTTTATAATTGTAGATAACTAATTGTAAACAGAGGAAAACAAAAACACCTAAATTACTCACTGCCAAATAAAAATATGTATATAAAGGCGGCCCAGTTAAAGCCAATTACTTAAATAAAAAAATATCTTATTACTATGTTTAGCTTTTTGATCAATTCTGTGAAATGTGAAACCTGAACTTCTTTCCTGACTTGGAAAAAAATTTAGGTTAGTGTTAAAATACGTTAATAAAAATAATCTATTGTTTAAGCCTGTGATAAATAAATTGGTGAAAAGTATCTGTTTTCAATATAAAAGCAATTTAACAAAGTCAGTGCCATGTAAAAGTATTTATGTCAGGTACAATTGGTTTAATTTTATTTTTAGGGGTAACAAGGTGAAGGAAACGGAGTAAAATCACACTTTAAATCTAAATGTAAACATATTTTGAAAACAATATGCCCACTATAGCATAGTTTGTGTTACACTTTTTGCTGATTTATTTTATTGTTGATTTATTTATATTTGCTTTATTTATTAAAAACTTAATATACATTGCAGCTTGTTGCTATAATTGTCAAGCCTAACAAAATATAGTTTGTGTTTAGCCTAATTGATATTGTCATCAGTGTTATCTTAACACATTTAAAAGTGGCCTTGAGATCAAATGTTTGTACAGTTGAGGCTCTCGCTCAGCGTGTCAGCCAAGCTGTCCTCTGATCTTTGTATCCTTAAAGCTTCATGTTAGGATGTGTTCTTTATCTTCTTCACCCGTACGTCTGTCCATCTGTCTATGTAATCACCCTCCTCTCGGAGGAGATGGTAATGAGATCTTAGCAGAAGTCTGATTAAAAGGACACTTCCTCCTTTGAGACCACCACACAGTAGCACTTCCCCGCCCCTCTCTTTTCCTTCGGAGCAGCAGAAACCTTCAGTTTTGGAGCAGCATGGTAAAAAAGCAGGCTCATGTCGTGCAGGATAATTAAATAAGGCCTACCTTAATAAAACAGGGAAGTGAACCTAAAGCTTTAATCCCAGTTCCACCATCAAAAGAGAAGAAAAAAAAAGACAAGAAATGGGAAACACACAACCTGGAGTTATTAATTTCTTAACTTTACATGTTACCCTTTAGCTATATTTAAGTTCACTTGGGAAAAAAAAGAAGTAACATTGCTTTTAAGAAGTAATAAAGTCTAGGATATAGTCTTGCCACTTTGTGGCGGCAGTTTTCTTGGTTTTGTTCGATTAAGAATTAAAACACTTAATCACAAGTGTTTTTGTTTTTATAAAAAGGGAAAATTACATTTCAACATTATTTTAATACGAAGCTAAAATTCTGCCACCAGTGAACACTTGATATTGACAACAGTTGATTTCAATTCAAATGATTGCTAACAGACAGACATACCATACCATTTTCAGTTATAAAGCACTTTAAAGTAACTGAAAGTTAACACATTGGTTTTTATATATAGTATAATCATTTTTACTTAAATTCACGATGAACGATCAATAAAATTCTGATATAGGATGTTTAATTTGTCAGTACATCTTTCTAGGAAAGAGCTTCATATTTATTGCTTGCTGTACTTTTTACAATATTTTCTACAATTAAGGGGCTGCTCATTTTATCACAAAATACTAACAGGTACTGAAAGGTTTTGGAAAATGTCTCTATCCAAGAAGGCTCAACAGTTGGGTCTAAGCCAAATCTTTTTTAAATCTGTTTAGTTTTTTTTTATCTCTGAATGTTTTTTTTCCCTTAAGTAAATAATAAATAAATATTTAACCATATTTTATTTTAATGTAATATACCAATTTAGTAATCCCTTAATAAAACATGTGGGGGTATTTACCAAACTATAGAATTTACTATATAGACCTATTTAAGAAACTATTTAGAACAAACCACCTATTGTATCAGAATCTTTTCAGGTACAAATGTCTAATTATTAGCACTTATTTACTTTAAAGGTATAGGTGAGGATCTTCAGCTCATTGTCATTTTCGCAACACTGCGCATGTGCCACCTCATCTCCAGCAACGCCCCTGATATCGGGAGCGCGCACGTCCTCAGCACATGCAGTCAGTTTACATCTGCGGGACCACATCCTCTAGCGCCACATCGGACTTATTACAGAGTTGATTGATTTTACAGCAATGAATTAGCTACCAAAAGGTTATTTGTTTAGGAAAACGCTTTTACAAGAACATTTGACAGAAATTAATGATTATCAGTGATAAATAATGACGCCATTGGGCAGTAATTTCACATAAAGGCTGCACAGCTAGCGTTTTCTGACGGACTCTGCGTAGCGATTACAACACTTGTGTCAAATCAACACCAATCCTTCTAAATGAGCAGGTATAAGCACATTACCTGTCTAGCAGATACTCCGCGACGAGTTGATCGGTTTTGAATCCCTTTTCGGCGTTCAATGCCCGCCACTGCACAAAGCAGTAATATCCGAGACAAAATCGTTTTTTGTTAATCTCTGCAGCTGTCTTTCTTTTTTTCTCAGCGACTTCGAACACGGTTTTTCTCTTGCGAGCTTCCATTTTCGCTGCCGTATGGGGAGAACCTCACTTCAATGGTGAATAAAAAGTCTTGTCCGTCCCGGTTTACTTCCTAAACAACAATCTGCGCATGCGCCAATTCAAACATGAGCGCGCGTTGTACGGGTCGGGTGGGTGGGGACATTAGTGATATATGTAATTGCGTAAATTTTATTTTCGCATCGACAGCCAGTTATGTTTCACCACCGGTCGTTTCTGATTGGCTGTCATTTTCTATGGGATTTTCCATTGACATTTTTCTACTGAAAAGATCCTCTCCTATACCTTTAATGTATGTATATCCTTTTTAAATACTTTTATCTATACCGGTCAATTTCAAAACCATCTTTAAAAAATGGCAATTACTTATTAACTATTTATTTTTGGTCAGCATTCTTTAAAATATTCTGCTGTCAGAAATTTTAAACTCAGTGGTGACGTGTCTGAGAAAAAATGAACAAATAAATAAAAAATGTATCCATACTGACTGTAGATAAACAAAAGGAATTTATCAATAAAAACGTATAACTAAATAGTAAAAAAAAATAGAACACACAGGTGTGGGCACTTTATATTTATTTTAACAAATGGGAAACAAACTGTATCTGTTGCATAATGACCTAAATAACTCAGTCTGACACTGTACATGTTGAAATAGTATATTAAACGGCAGAGAGCCAAAGGGTAAGAAGAGAAACTTGGTGGCTATTCATACATTTAATTGGTTTGACGTCACTTGAACTTTGGTTATTCCAAATAACTGATATTTAAAATGTTTACAAGTTTTATTAAACAATAAAATGATATAATATATATTAAAAATTAATGGTTTCAAGAAAACCAACCATCCGGTGTGTTGTATTAGGTCAGTAAAAGTTGTGTAACATCAGTCATGTGAAACAGACGAAAGTGCATTTCTGTTTTGGTTCAATGGGACAAAGTCAAGAAAAACGAGAGAAAAGCAGGAAAAAAAAGAAAGAAAAAGGAGGGGAAAAAGCCTCTCATCCTCATTATGTAAACGAGGTGCATGACTGTTCAGTGGGTCCCTTGAGAGTTAATTACCAGTGGCTTCTCAGCCTAATTGGCTGAAACTAAAGAATTTGCCATTTCTTATTCCCATGCTCCCTTTCCCCTAGCCCTTCTGTCTCTTATTTCGTATTTCTCTTTGGTTCTTTCCATTTCTCACAAGCACATTTTCTATCTTTCACTTTTCAACCCGTTTTCTTGTTTGCCCCTCTTCTTCTTCTTCACAGCACTGGCCTTCCAGCCAGCTAAAAGCTGGCACTGATGCTTAATTTGAGCATCTGCTCCACCTGGCAGGATAAGAAGATTTTTACATTGCTAATTCTACCTATTTGGCTAGACTAATCACTACTAGATAAAGAAGAGAACGGGTTTGCCCATTACTTAGAAAGACAAACAGATACCAAGTACTGACATCTCCTCTCTCTAAATGGATGCAAATTAAATTCATAAAGACAAGGATAACAATTTAAAAATAAGAATGAAAGTGGGCAGCACAGTGGGGAAATATTAATAAATCAAGAAAGGCAGAAGGAAGAACGCGGGGTTCAAGAAGGCTTTGATTTTTTTGGAAGGGCAAAGTAACCAAAAGAGCTTACTGTGTCTCTGTGTCCTCACATTTAAATTTATTTTACAATTTTTGGGGTAATAATTTGTTTCTACAAGCACAAAGGAGAAAAAGGAAATTACATCTTTGAGGATGACATTTAGGTGATGAAAATACAGATAAAGCAATAAATTATTTCGCAGCTATTTATTCTGACCTTATAAATAAAACCTCCGGAAAAAGTAAGGAAATTGTTTTGTTTTTGTTTTTTTGTTGTTTTTTTTTACATGAAATCATTTGATCAAGGGGGAAAAAATGGTAAAACCCACTAAATTTAATGGGCAAATATATTTCACCAAAGCTGCAGGAAGACCTTTCTGAGCAATCACAACTGGGTGATTGAAAGGAAACATAGCTGTACCAAGACTTACGTCAGCTTAGTCGCTGGAATGCATTATTAACCACTTTAGAAACACATTCAACACTAAGCTGAATACATTAGCTGCTGATTAAAAGAAAAAAAAACAAAATAATGAAAATATGAAAAACATATACTGCTAAACAAACTGTAACATCAGGACAGCAATATATATTATATTAATTAATATATTAATATTCAAATAAATGTCACATAAATGTCAGTAAACGGTTGGTAGTAAGCACTCCAACGATTGGTTGAAATGTAATTTTGGCAATTATGTTAAAATTGTAATTATCCATTTAGATTTTTTTTTTCCTAAATTACATTGATATTCCTATGTTTAAACATAACTTAGTTTTATCTTGTTCCTTCATTTTATTTTATTTTTTTGGCAGTCACAGATTTTTAGGCTTTGAGACAAAGCTTCAGTCCTCCACAAAAGTCTTCTCCTTTGTTAAGGTTGAGAGAATTCCTTCACACTCTTTTTAATCTGCAGAGTAAATAATAATAATTTAATGGTCCCCCAAGTTTTATACTGACATATATTTTACATTATCAAGTGTTTATCCATCTCAATCCAAAATGGATAGTTTGAACTGTTTGAAGTGGGGGTTTTTTTTGTGTGGAATAAAAGCAATTTTAAACTTACCTGTAACAAACCTGATCAGTCAAATTTAATGCTGCAGGATTGGAAGAACACTTTATATGGCCTTTATGACGATCATCCCCTGTGGTTTCTTAAGTCTCATAGAGGTTTTAAACATATACATTTGGGTGAAGTCTTAATCAAACTAATCGGGCCAATAGTACACTGAAGCGTAGCAGCTGCTGAAGGAGACTGAGACAGCCTGCGACATAAGTCAGCAAATTTTAGGGTAGTGAGTTTCACTTAAAAAAAAACTGGAAAAAAAATGTACCAAAGTCTGTAGAGAAAGTGTAGACAGTTGATTTCTGCAACAATCGCAATGTGTCTCACATATGTTAACATTTTCAGCCTGAGTTGTTATCAACTGAGGGCATCAGCTATAACAGGATGTCCAACTGACTAGCTGTAAGTCAGACGACTGTGTTAATGTCCTTCAAACTGTGATGCATTCAAAATGTTGCACATTATATTTATTTGAAAAGGACTAAGATATTCTATCAGACCTTTCTGTAAATCCAACAAAAAAAAATCCAACAAAAAAGAAAAAAAAATGAAGACAATTGGAGGCAAATCAAAAAGTCTGAACTATGCCAACTATTGGGGCTCATTTTCCTAGAACAAGGTAACGAAACTAAAACAAAACGTAGAGAAAAAAAAGTATTGGAACGAAAGTCTGCAGGTCCAGGATCAGGGATCTACCAATTAAAGGTGGGAATGACAATGCCCTCGTAATACTTTTGGTTGAATCTTTATTTTTTGATTAGTTATTCTGTAGAGAAACAATGAAGGTGCTATGCTATTATTGTGGTAGTATATAAAAATAAATAAAATAAAAACAGTATTATTCAGTTCAGACTTATTTTTTGTCTTATCCGTACAGTCACACTTCTGGAGATATTGTGGAATGTTTCTTGCAGGTAACATAGTGTAGGTAAACCAGGTAATCATTCCTGGTTGGAAGGAGACCTATAGATAAGAACGAAACAAATTACAACAACAAAAGAAAAAAAGCAATAGAAGTAAAACAGTCCCATTGAACACAGTTGGACATCAGTCAATGTGATGTTCCTCAATTTTCTTAAGAAAATACACATCCAAACCCAAATACAAAGGGACTTAACACCACTTTTGAATTATATAAACAATGATCAGGCCCTGGCAGTGGTGTGGACCAAATATGATTAGCTGTGCTTGTAGTTCAAACGCCCAGCATAAATTCTAGTTACTCTGTGCAAGCATATCTGCGCGGTCACAGCTGTGTGTTTAAAGATAAACTGTTATATTCCGCATGCAGGGAAATGCTATTTATTTGCTGTAATGAGCAGATATTAGGGGGAAAATGAAAAAGAACAAAACAGAGAGGAGAATAATATAAAAGTGACGATAAAGGTGGAAGCTGAAAGAAAAACATGGACAATAAAATAGCCAGTTTTGTTTCATTCTTTATTTTTCTTTCTTAATTAAAAAATCGTAATTGTAATCAGCTGCTTACAGTTATTGATGTAGTAACACCTAAAAGTAAAAAAAAAAAGAAAGTAATAGTAGCAAAAATCCTTCCAGATGCACAATATCCAAAACCAAGAAGAATAGTCACACAAAAAATATATTGAGCCAACAATTGATGTTGAAACATTTAAAAAAGAAAAAAAAGTATAATGTAAATAACTGCTCTAACATGCTGATAACCTGAACACCAGAATTCTCAATCTAATTTCCATAAGTGATGATATCCAAGTTACCAGTTGGAATATGTAGTTTGATTTCTTCCTATTCTTCTCCATCCATACCTTTTGCCTCTCTATATTCTTCCCATTTTATACCAGTAGCAGCACACTAAATTCTGCTTCTACTAGTAATTTAGACTGGCAGCCAGGAAACCGATGCCTTGCTGCCAGTTAGCTCTCACTTCACGTCTTACAACAATTAAGAATGCTCTCAATCTGAGCACCCTAAGCCCTGCACCCAGGAATAGCCAGGAAGTGGAAAGATCTCAAGATCTAAATGGAAAAGAAAAAAACATCTCGGGAGAAGTGAAGCTGCACAGTTACTGTCACTTTTTGTCAATGATTTTGGCAATAAGGTATGGAGGACCTCAGCAGATCATCGAAACAAGTTATGACTTATGTTGTAATGTAGTGTCTCCTGGCATAAAGGTATAGGAGAGGATCTTTTCAATAGAAAAATATGTAAGCAGAAATGTCATTGCAATAGTTGAGACAATGTAAGAAAGTTCTACATACATTTACATACAACAATTTTCATATAAAATCAGTAAAAAACAGTATAATTCTTGTTTTAAGCTTTATTTAGTAAGCTTGTATACAAACAATAAGAGTTATTTTACATTTGTGTGTGTTTCCAGTGCACTTTTGTTAAAACAGGCTTGCTCTTTATTCCGTGAAGGTACTCATTGTGTGTTTAATATCCATAAATTTAAATTTATTAAGGGTAATGCAACTTATGATAATATTATTTAAATAAAAGTTCAAAGTATGTAGTATAAAAATTACTCAAAAAATGTTGGAAAAGAAATGCAACTTAGTATCCACATTTGTACAGTTTCATGTGGCACAGTTGTATGGAATCACCAATGTGGCTTTAACAACTCTACCCTCCCCTATTTAAATGGTGGCTTGTTGTCATTTTAAACTGTATGTTAATAAATAATTTCAAACATTAAAAACTTTGCTAGATCGCCTTGATAAAAAGTAAAAAATAAATAAAATAAAATAAAAACTATCTATAAATCATTGTTTATTGATCCTCATTTTTTTATTTATTCAGTTTCAGCATTTAGTCTCTTAAAGTTGACACCATCAACTTCGAGATTCAGTGAGCATGTCCTCCGGTTTCCCTCCATATTGCTGGAATAAAGATGGTAAGGTTGCACAACAAGACCCAAAGACCACCAAAGAAACGTTTGTGGCAGCATTTAAACTTGAGGTTTCAGAGAAAGATCAATTTTTCCAAGCCAGAGTTTAGAACTGAAGGTAACAAAAAACATCCTGTGTCACTTGAAGACATCTTTGGATGAGGAATGATAAATCAGAAGAAATTTTCCAAGGTAGAGCAAACATTTTTTTATGTCAATTCAAGTTATGTTATGATGACCAAAGAAGAGTAAATCCTTAGGTTGAATATAACTTTTCTTTAAAGAAGGATCTAGTTTAAAGGTGTTCACATATAAACAACCAGAATACTGCACCAACCAATTGCTTTTTTTTTCTTTTTTTTTTTTTTTTTACTATGTAATTAAAATTTGTGGTGTTAGATTGAAGAAATAAATAAATCAGCTAAATGTCGCACTGTATTTAGGATTTATGGGGGTCTCATGATTTGCGAGACTGAGATACTTACCTCTACTGAGACAACAACACAGCATGTGCACTATTTTGGCCTAAATTACTTGGATGTTTGTGTGCACCATATTTTAGTTTGAAATTACACATACATTTTCCTTGCTCCGCCTTTTTTTTTTTTTTAAAGCATCTGTCCTAGAACATCATTAATCCCAGTTACTGGACCAAAGCAGAGCTAAACTGAAGGACAATCCAGAAACCTTTGATCTTTTGTTCTTGCTTATGCCTTTAGTGTGAAGAGCCACAGACAGTGGCTTGCTGCCAGGAGTTTGTTAGATCTAAGCTAACAAGGATGGCTCAGGTAGTCCTAATAGATTATTTCCTGCCCTTATCTGTATTGACTTCAAACACTGTGGGATGCATGAATGGAAAACAGTTGGGTTTTAACTCTGAGGGTGAGTCTGAAACAAACTCACCGGTTTTGTTCTTTACCACAGGCATTACCACGGAGCCCTTTTTTCACTGTTCAGATCAAAGTTAATTCCCCTCTTAATTAAGATGAAATTGGAAGAGAGTCGTCAGGGACTTGCTTTTGTTTTCTTTTGTGCCAAACGTTGGAAGCTGCATCTCTGGGTGAGAGTACATGCATGAGTGGAACCGTTTCTTGTGACGTCACTGACAAGAAAGGTATTAGCACATCCTTTTATACATAATGTCGGGGAAAATATACTTGTGCATTAGAGGTGCTTGTTTGATCTCTCTCCCGATGGCCAATCTCTCTACATGTTCACAACAGTGTCCTGTAATGAGACTTGTTCTGCCAGTGTCTTTTTCGTGGTCGAGCTAAAGTGTTGTGATGCCATTAAGACTGTGTTACCACATACACACCCCTTAATTGTTCTCTTTGATCTTGCACTAATTTTGCTAATTAGCACCGAAACTTCTAAAAGTTAAACATTTTGCTTTCATAGCCAAGGATTCGATGTGCATATCCACAAGTTAACAGATAAAAGAAATATATATATTGTTTTTTAAGCTGTTTATCTCTTGGTCCAGGTTACATTAGGGAATATTTTGTAAAACACATTTTTGTTTAACCATGTGTACCTCACTACTTTTGCTACCCGTTTATAACCCAAATGCACACACAGTTCAGCACTTAAACAACAAGTAAACATTATGTAATGCTCCTGACAGAAGCAAAGTTATCAAAACTATTTAATGCCCAAATGCTTTGATTTGCAGTGGTTGTATGCACAATTATGCACATGCATAAACAGATTAATGTACTGTGTGAGTAAGTTCAGCATCAGGGGTGGGAGCATATAGCCACTAATACATAGAGCAAAGCTGCTTCACACAAAGCTCTAATTTGTTTAAACAATGTAAATCATCAAAATACAATTTAGATATGTAAAACATAGTCACATCAAATTCCTAAAGGCATTACCAAAATAATATGAGAAAGTACAAATAATAGTAAAAATAATGAACCATTGATGTTTACAAGTTTTTTTAAAACCTGACCCCCCATAAATAACTCATAATTTAAAACTTGAGAGCATATTGATGAACAGATTCCTTTTCTTCAAGCAGTTGTCAAGACCAACAGTGACCATTAAAATTGTCTGTTTTAAAAACATGCCGTAAAAACAGCTCAACATCGGCAAACATGCAAAAGTGACAAAGAAAAGAGACAGGGAAGTTCTTGTAAAAGCTTTAATTAAAAATACTTTCCAAAATTGCTGTTAAGAGACAGTACATGTAGGAATTTATATATATTTTTTATATTTTTTTTATATATATTTATATATTTCATAAGATGTTTTTTTGCTTACATGGAGCTTATTTTAATGACGATGTTAGACGTATGAATTCAACTTTCAAAACCAAAAATTCATAGCAAAACTACAGGGACAAAAATGTGTCATTGTTGTTTTGGTTAAATCTAATACTTTTCACTAGTACATGTAAAAGAATACTCAAGAAGGTACGTCAATAAAAAAGAATAAGTTTATTTGTATACTGCCAATTTACAACAGACGAAACATCTTTACAAATCAGTTTGAAAAAGTTTCCAATTTAAGCGACCCGAGCAGATTGCATCAAGTCATTGACTTGCAGCATTCACTCATCTGGAATCAGCGGACCGGAACAATGGCTTGTGTTGTCGTTGACTTTACAGAAATCCCTCATACTGAGCATGCATGTACGCAGCAACAGTAAGGAGGAAAAACTCCCCCTTAACAGTAAGAAACCTCCAGCAGAACCTTGCTCAGTACAAGCAGTCGACTGCCATGACCGGCTGCGGGTTTGAAGAGACAGAAAACTAAAATAGATGCAGAGGATACTGAAAAAAAGAGTTTTATAGCAGCAGTTGTAGACAGTTGCTGGCACCATCTCAGCCGACTTCAAGATCCTCTTAATCACATTTAAATCCCTAAACATTTCACTGATCTTCTCCACAATCACACTCCATCATGTTCCCTCTGTTCCTCCGACGTGAACCTGTGATCCGCCCTTGTACAACCAAGCTCTGAACCTGCAAAGACACAGCCTTCTCCATCACAGCTCCAACCTTCTGGAACTCACTTCACCTCTGTCCCCGCCTGGACCTCCCCTTTTTCAAGAAAGAACTCAAAAACTACCTGTTCAGGTTAGCTTTTAATGTATTGTTCTGCTCTTTTAATTACCTGTCTTTGAGTATCACAGAAAGTACTATACTACAGGAGAGGAGCCTGATAACAAAAATACCTGCCTCCCATTCTGCTTTTAGAGATTCTAGGAACCACCAGTAAACCTGCAGTCTAAGAGCGACGTGCTAGGGACATAAGGAGTAATCAGATCTCTAATCTATGATGGAGCTTGATTAGTGATGGCTTTATATGTCAAAAGAGTCATAAAATCTATTCTAAGTTTGACAGGGAGCCAATGAAGGGAAGGTGAAATATGGGAGATATGATCTCTCTTTTTAAGTTTCATTAGAACTCTTGCTGCAGTGTTTTGGACCAACTGAAGACTTTTAATTGAATTTTGCGAACTTCCTATTACAATAGTCCACCCTTGAAGTAACAAAGGCAGGGACTAGTTTTTCAGCATCGGTTCTAGAGAAAATAATCCTAATTTTTGCTATATCCCTAAGGTGATAGAAAGAAATCTTTCGTTTATTTTTTAGAGGCTCTGGTCCAAAGATAACAACTTCTGTCTTCTTAGAGTTCAAGAGCAGAAAGTTTAAAGTTTTTATGTTTTCTAGACATGCTTGTAATGTACCAAAATGATGCATCAGGATTTATGGATAAATACAGTTGTCTGTCATCAGCATAACAGTGGAAATTAACACCATGCTGTCTGATGATTTCACCAATAGGGAGCATGTATATAGTAAATAAAATTTGGCCAAGTACGGAACCCTTTGGTACTCCACAAGTAACCTTACAAAGTGGAGAAGATTTGTCATTTAAATGAACACAGCAGGATCTATCAGACAAATACGATTTAAACCACCCTAGTGCTGTTCCTTTGATCCCATCAATGTGTCCATTGTCGGAGGCGATGAGAATATCATTTGTGACTTTAAGGAGAGCTGTCTCAGTGCTATGATGAACTCTGAACCTGACTGAAATTCTTTAATTAGGTCATTATTCCTCAAACGTTCTTTCAGTTGACTAGCAATAATTTTTTCTTCATGGATTTTAGATTTAAAAAAAGGTATTTTTGATATGGGTCTGTAGTTCATTAAATCTTCTTGATCAAGAGAAGGGTTGTCTTAAGTAAGGGTTTTATTACACTTACCTTAAGAGCCTCTGGTACATAGCCATTCACTAATGAAGAAATTGATCATATCCAAAATGGGGGTAATAATAATAGGAAATACTTCTTTAAACTATTTGGCTGGGATTGGATTCAACATACAAGTTGAAGGCTTAGATGAAGACAATATTGTTAAAAGTTCTAAAGTTATCAAAAATGGTCAGAAAGGAGAGGGTTATGAGACATTACTGTAACTTTTTCACACTCAATACCGTAACACGGTCTAAAGTGTAACCAAGATAGTGGCTAGGTGTCTGAATGTTTTTGGTGAAGGCTACATTTAGGCTGTTATTTGGTGCCAACATGAGTGTCAAAACCTCCCACTATAATAAATTTATCAGTATTTAACAGTAATTCCGATTAAGATAATTACTGAGGTCCAACCTATAAAATCAGAGTTAGGACCTGGAGGACAATACAACACAACAAACAGAAGTAGTTTAATTCTTTTAGAGGTTGGATGAGGAAGGCTAAGGTTTAAATGTTCATAAGAACCATAAGTATTAGTAGGCCTGGGATTAATTAATACATCTGATTGAACTATGTTTCCTACTCCTCCACCTCTCCCAGTACTTCAAGGAAAGTGAAAATGTGGCTGATTATAGGGAGTTGATTCGTTGATGCTAACATAATCGTCTTGTTGCAGCCAGGTTTCTGTGAGACAAAGCAAATTGAATTGATTATCAAGAGTTAAGTCATTAACTAATAAAGACTTTGAGGAGAGAGATCTGATGTTCAATAAGCCATGTTTAATAGTAGGGATGCAGCGATACCACTTTTTTCCAAAATGAGTAGTGTACAAGTACTTGCATTTGAGTACTCACCGATACCGAGTACTTACGCCATTACACATATAGTTACTGCGTTGCGTGTGTCCGGGCACGCAACGCAGTCTAAATGAGATAATGGGTAGGTAACTGTAGGGAGGGTGGATAGACTATGACTGTGTTCCTGGAGCCTGGTTTATCAAAATTGATGAACCAAGCATTTTGGTATTATTCCACAAAATACTTGGCCTCCACCAAAATTTTCAGACATTTTATAATTTACCCTTATTGCAATACGAACATTTTCTAAAAAATAAAAAAATCTGATAGAATTTTTTTAGTTCTTCAGAGGTATTGAAGATAAATTCACACAGATAAAGCTTATTATTGGGTGACTATAAATAAATGATGTAACTTTTAAAATGGTGAAAAGGCAGAGAAAAGGAAAAGAGGAAGAGAGCATAAGCCAAAGCCCAATACAGATCTCAAGAACAGCCAGAGGATCTGATGCCAATCGGAGCATGGCCTTTTAGTGGAGTACACTGACAGCGACACCAGTTTGACGTTGAGCATACCCCC
>JAVLVB010001001.1:318866-357675 GCA_032876305.1 Orestias chungarensis
ATATATATATATATATATATATATATATATATATATACAAACATATATATATATATATATATATATACTAATATAAACCAATAATTTTTTTAATTTTTCCTATTTTTTTGTACAATTCTTAAAAAGTTTATTAAACTTTCCCCCACAGTATAGAAATTGTTCCATAAAAGCATCTGAGGTACTGAAATGACTGTTAATCCTATAAAATTAGAAAGCTACCATTTCTTTATATTTTGTCTTAGGAAAATTACAAACTTAAAGGTATTTCTCTGTGATTTTACAGGATACAATTACACAAAACACTGCATAACTGTGAATTAAATTGAAATCCATACATGATTTCCCTTTTTTTTAAATAAAAGTCTGAAACATCTTAGCATTATTATTTGTTTTCATCATCTTGGTGTTTGATACCTGTATATAAAATCCAGAGCCGACCCCGTAAATTTAGGCATGTTGCTTCTACCTCAAAAATTTGCCCTTTTTTCTGTGGGTCAAACACATTAAACACCAATGCAATATATCAAAACCTGTTTTTGTAACCTGACAATAAGTGACTAGCCATGACCAAACCAGGAACAAGTCTGCCTGGGGAAATTTTGAGTTAGTTAAAGATTCTAGAAATGGGAATTCTAAGCTTTCCACGGATATCTAACACATAATAATTTAGCATCTGCCTAATGCATAAATGTAAATTTAGAATAAAAAGATTTAGCTATTCAAGTAGACACTATGGAAAGAAGAACAGTCAGAAAAAGCGTATTAAAGTTTGAGAAGAAACCACATCTGAATGCTGTGGGTATTCAAAAGTTGTGCTGCTGGCTGTTTATATTTGTAATGCCTGTGATGGGGTGCCAACCTGTAAAGAAAGTATCCCGCAAGGGTATGTGGCATTAGACGATGGAAATGGTGTAAAGTAAAAGGCATCCAGTTCTTTGTTGAACAAAGCGGTAAAATATTAACAGCTTGTAAAAATGTCAACAGAAACAATGAATACAATTCCACATTTTTTGTTTGTGTTTTGTTTATTTTTCCCCATATCATTTAAATCCAGCAATACTGTTAACAGAAATATTTTTCACCATTTCTCTTCTTTTTTACTTTTAACAGCAAAGGTATGACAGGAGATGAAAGTGAAATAACACTAGCAAAAATAAACTAAATTAAAAGATGTGCTCTAGTTGGTTAAATCATTTGTTTTTATTTTGTATGTTTTGCCTATATTTCCACATCCCTTCCCGACCCACAGTGCCACAAGTGTTTACTTAGTAAGGATACAGACTATATTGATTCTTGTACTGTTCGGTAAGGATTGCCGATAGCAATACACACGCTAAAACCTTAAGCAAAATATGAATAAAGTAATTAAAAAGTACTGGAGTGCACACATTTATGCACAGCATGTCATATTCATACTATCATGCGTTTGAACCACCTGGTTGCTGATAAAATTGTAGTGTGCTGGAGTGTGTGTTTGTATCCTGGTTGGCACCAGGGAGAAAGTCAAACTAGTCAAACCTTCTCAGGCCCCTGAGGGCCATCAATGGTTGAGTGTCCATTAGCCTGATGAGGTTTGGCAGCTCATGCTGCTGGAGTTACTGTTAAGTTTCTACCCTCCTCATGGCTAGGCCTAATTAAACCTAGACCTCAGACCTAATTCAAAGCTAATTAGCTGTAGGGGTTAGCTACCACGACCGCAGGCTGTGATGGGTGTTGTGTAATATGTTTAGTAAGGCATGTTAAATGGCAGTTAGTCTGTGAGAGACCGGCTGAATTAAATGAACTCACCATGTGCAGTTTAGAAGATGTTTTTTTAGCAAGGCAGGTAAAAGTCTGAACAGCAGGACAAGTGCAAAGAAGTTCCTACTTGGAAAAGCCCTGGTGAGCCCCAAATGTGTAGACATTCCTATAGAAGAGTAACTCAAATGTGGAGGAGCATGGCATTATGGAGAGTTTGAGTAAGTCAAGAGTTTGAGGACTTCCACTGCACAAAAAAATAACTGGCCTCACAGAATTTTTGTAGAAGGTACACAATAAACTGTTCGACCCTTGGGAAAGGTCCTATGGTTTCCCATTAAGCTGTACTGACAGCGTGACATTTCCCAGCTTAGAGGGCTCCGATTCAGGCATGTTTTATTCATCCTATTGACTTTACATTGCTGCCAACCAAGATAGAGAGCAAAAGCTTGAAGTCCGGTAGCTGGTAGTGAGAGAGAAAGCAGAAGACACCTGTTGTTGTCTTGCTTACAACTCAGATAGCCAGATACATCTCTGAGACATCCGAGTGACATATACACAATGTACCCATCAACATGCAGAGAAAGATATTGGAAGATTTTTCCCATACTGAATGGATAAATCTCATTCTTTGCTGGGAAGACTCCCAGCATTCTAAAATTGTGGAAGTGTGGAGATTTCAGTTCCTAGCAGAGTCATGCAATTCTGTTTCACAATGTAAGAATCAGAAATGTTACTCAATTAATTAGGCTAAATCTCAAACTTTGTCAAGCCCTAAATTTGAAATAAAAACATTGTTTTCACATTCTTTGTGATTAAAAACTTTTATATTAAAGACAATGGATGCCTTAAAACAAGTATTGTACATAGGTGTGATAGTTTTTTTCATTAGGATTCAAACCCCTGTGGTAGACTTAATCAATTTTAAATCTAACTTGAAACTTCCTACCCCTGTCAGTTACAGTAAATTAACTGTGTTTTGAACTACCTAGCCAACCTTGTCAGAGTGAGCTGAGCAAATATATGTATGTGACTTACTTTAAACTTTCCTTTTTATTCCCCAAACTGTTTTGGGATCTGATTTCTAACTCCTGTTTTGGAAGGAAGAATATTTCTTTTTGCTGACCTGGAACACCTACTTCAAATGCATTGGCTAGGGCTTCTCATCTTCTATAAAAAGGTCTGGCCGAAAATTATTTTGCTTTAAAACAGTTTACAGTTTACATCTAAACTGTGGTTCATATCCTATGAATACAAATCTTTATCTTGGATAAACTCTGCTTATTTGAAAAGCGGGACCAATAATACTCTGCAGGGGTAGCTTTAAAAATTTTAAAAGACATTTACATGAAGCAAGCAGTGACATATTGAGACTTTTTGCTCTTTGGCAGTCACGTCTTGTGAACAGACAATTGATTCCCGTAGGAAAGGAAAGGGATAATTATTTGTATAGCAAATTCTGTGTACAAGACAATTCAAAGTGATTTACATAAAGATTTAAGAACAAAATTAGGAACAAAAAAAATCTAAACAGTTTAAAAGCAGAAATCAAAAACCAAGAAAAACCATTGACTTGCTAAATTAAAAGTAAAGAAAGCAGATAAAATCCTCTCAGATTTCACATGCCAGCCAAAATCTGTTTTCAGCTTGAAATGAAGCGCCAGGTTTAATGCTGTTTTCACAAGCAACAAGGGAAAGAAAAAAGTCACCACTTGCTGAATTTTTAAGTCACATTAACCAATAAATATTTCCCCCACACAAGCACATGAAGCAGATTTCTTTTTTTCTTTTTTTATTAGAATCAATATATAACACAATTACCTTTCATACTATGGCATGTTTCCTCAGTATGTCCATTTATCAACCTATGTCCAATCAGTTGCTTTGAGCCCCCAGCTCAGCAGTGGGCTCTGAGCTGTTATTTAGTCTCGTTGTATCCCTGGTCAGCTCTGCACATTCAATACGAAGACAGGACATTTTATTTTCAATTTTATGACAAATTCCGTTCCTGTTGCTTGTTCTTTTTTTCCCCCAGTACCATTCAAATCAAATGGTAAATCTCTATGTCTGTATGTCAACTTTCACATCTACTTCAGTGGCTAAAGTAGCTTTTATTTGAAACCTTGTTTATAAAAAGATGGCTTACATTTTTATGTTTTTGACTTCATCAGTAATTCAAACTTATTTTAGTTGTGTAAATAATTGCATATGGCATCACTACATCCCTTTTCCTTGTTGGTATATGTCGATATTTTTTGTCTTTTTTGGATAACCCAAATATACAAAAACTATTATCTAATAATATTTATAAGCAAATGCATGCAGAATAAGAAATTTATAATTCTGTTTTGTCTGTATAACCATTACTGACTGCAGTGGAAAAAAAATAGCTAGTGTGATAGTAGTAGTAATGCCAATAACAATGAAGGTATGTTTTTACATAGATTTCTAACTATTTTAAGTTAAGCCTCAGTCTCCCTTTATACTACATATTACAATATTCATGAACAGGAAAATAGCAGAGGAATTACTGAAAAATGCAATGTTGTAGGTGATTATATCCAAAGTGAGTTTGATAAATTTATAAAAAAGCATTTAGCCTTTACAAAATGTGACATATGTGGGCTATATCTGAAGCTAGACAGACAGTGACTTTTAGGCCAGTGTAAAAAAGGAACATAAATCTTATTTTGGGAATATTTCCGTGACATATTCTGGACATAACACAATTCAGAAGGTGCTCCCCCCTCATCTCCAGGCATGTCATGCGGGTTCGGTTGCCTGGAGCTGTGGCAGAAGCCTCCTACAGGACAAAGTACTTGGAACAAGGGAGACACTGTGGGCCTTGTTCCCTTTTTGCCGGCTCCATGTCAAATGGGTGTTTGCTTTCTGGGTGGACGAGGATCCCCCTGGAAAAGCAGCAGCATGCAGCTTGCACTCAATTCAATATACAGACACAGAAACCCTGGACTTAGTTTAGACACTTTAGGGAGCAGACCTTGACTATCAGTTGCTACACATGGTTTCATTTGGGGTTGCGTTAAAAAGAAAACCAAAAATATTAGAAGGGTGGTGCTGTAGACTGATGCAAAGTAGTTAATTGACAATACAGCTGGATTCATGTGATTAGCCATCAACAAAAACTCTTACTGTAACAACAAGTGTTTTTCGGGGTGTTGACCCACAATTAGCCAGTAATTAGGAACACTCCAGTTAGGTATCCATAGAGAATTAAAGTATTGCGTAATGTGACAACGGTTTAGAGAACAAAACAATATGCATTGGGCTGTCAGTATAACTGTTTGGTAATGGCAAAACAGTGTAAAACAGAGTAATTTGTAGTGAACACACACAACTGAGTTTTATACTAATGTTCTTTTATATGGGTCTTTATTTTGACCTAATCTCCTTCCTATGTTTCATTTTTAGTAAGTATATAAACTGGAAGTAAATTGGTGGCACACTGCCTCCTTATTCTATTCGCTAGGTAAATATGATTCCTGCTTTAACCAAAAGAACTCCACGAAAATTACAGGTAACCACATTGTTACTTTTGAGATTAGAGTTCATTAGAGATGATGGAAGTGATCTTTTGCCCACTAGCATTCAACTACACTTTTCAAACTAATCTGTATCTATACAGCTCAATCCTGGTGGTCTACACTGATTGTGGGAGCAATATACTGAACCCAAGCTGATACTGGAGTAAAGTAATGTTTTGATGGGTAATTCTTTGTATTAAATGGTATTGTTTTATAATTTTTATTCTTTTTTTCAACGTATTTTGTTTTTCTTTTTTTGACTTTTTTGACAATAAAAGTTACTAATATCTCCCTGTTATGTTAACACAATCTGTACTTATTAAGAAACCGTTCTGTGACAACCACAAATGTGCGCTGAACACAACCAAAGATGAAATGGTATTATTCCGACAGTTTGTGTTTTAGTTTTTCTATTCAACATTAATGGACGAGCAACAAAGACATATTGTGAAAGAATCTTGATTGAAAGTGTCTATTGAAAATCTTCTACGTTTACTTCTTTCACTCTTAACTGAAAAAAAAGACAAAAATAAATCTTAACTATAGATTCACTGAAATTTAAAAGCAGATCATTTGCTCTTATCAGATTTGAAAATCTATGAGAGAACCTTGTTTGTTTACAAGTAAAAATGTTACTCCAAGGAGTCCAAGTGCATCCCAATTATGTGTTATAGGAACAAGATGTGTTTTAAATAAAGGCACCTTCAACAGGATGAATTTTAGCAACTACAAGAATAATTTTACTTCCGAAACCCTCAATGAACCATTTAAAAGGCTGGAATTATGAAATTTGTTTAAGATGATCAAAACAAAACAGGGAAAAACAGACTTTTGAAATAGTGTCATGGTAAAATATGCAATAAAAAGTTAGTTTCATGGTCTCAAAGTTATTTAGAATTTGCTAAAGTGATTAAACCAAAGCCTAACAAAAAATAGTAAAGCTGCTGAGGAAAGATGTTCAACATTGTTGAGTGCACTTTTGTCTTCCCTATCAGAATGTCCCCAGCGTCTGTCTCAGTCTCACTAGTGTCCTTGCTAACACCCTCAGGTGAACCAAGCCATGTCAAATCTAAATCCATCAATCACTCAGCACAAGCCATGGGGGGGAGAGAGGGGCTGGCGGAGATGGAGGGATGAAGCCAGTGAAAAAGGGGTAATGGAAAAGGTAGAGTAGAGCCAATGTTTCACCCTCTCAGATGGTTATTCCTAGGTGCTGTGTGCCTCCATCCACTGCCTCAAGAAATTCCAGACCTCAAGAGTTTGGAGTCACTTGTTAGGTCGCAATTGACACTCACAACTAATTCGAAACAAAAGGCTCACAGACCTGAGCACGTGTATGAGGAGAGGAAAGTAAGGTCAAACGGGGAGGCAAGCAGAGGAGAAGGGAAAAGTGGCATGAAGTGAAAACAAAAAAGAGAAAAAAAGAAAATGGACAATGGAGAAAATATGAAAATGAGAGGTGGTAATGCTGTGAATGAGCCAGAAGGTATGTGTGTGTGTCCAGTAGAATGAAGTGGCACAATCATAGCTTTAACTTCCCCCATGGGGTGCCTTTGATTAATTGTCCGTTCAGCTCCTGTGATGGCGACTACTTTAACCAAGACTCCCAAGACACTCACTCATATCCCATTCTTTATCGGCGCACTGCTCTTCTCCCATGTACCATCCTGACTGCCTGCCCCTCTTTGGCTATAATTAGGATTTTTTTTTTTGAGTTTTAAATCCTCCATCCACTCTTTTTTTTTCGTCATTCCCTGTCTGCTACAAGTAACCTTACATCAGCACCCCTTTCACCTTGCCGTCGGGGGATAATGTCTCTCTACGGGAGAGGGTTTTTTGGAACAAAAGCAGGGAGGCTGAAAACAGCATGATATGCAGTGTGTTCCCATTGTGTGTTTACACATGCTGTTGACTGGGTGAGATAAAGCACCCCTGTCACAGGTAAACACTAAAGCACAGCAAAGCAAAATGGCAAGGTTGACTTAGGACCTGCTTTGCACTTACTCAGCTCTTTTCCTATTTGATATAGTCTCATATCGTCAAACACATCCTTTTATTCAAGGAGCACATATTCATACAATGTAAGGATTTGTACAGTTTAATTTATATTTGTGACAAAATAAATAAATGATACACCCAGTCAACTTATGTCAAAAAGAAAAACATTCCTTTTTTCAACTAAATTATATATTCAGCATAAATTATAACTTCCTTAAAAATAATAAACAATTGTTCTTTATTCTCTCCCTTTCTGTAGCACAACCCGGGCATCCAAATGAATGGCTATATACCAGCCCCCAAAAGCATCCAAGGTCAATTGCCTCTCTGGTCTTCTCATCTTGTGCTTTATGTACCTTCACATCCAGGGAAAAAGAGCTGCGCTATTTCTGCTCTGCTGCAAGGTGACTGCTGCTTCAAAGAAATGATAGTCACACAAACGCAGCTGGCTGGAAGTAGTGCATAAGTCAATGTTTCCTTATATATAAAAAAATATATGAATAATTGTCTAACTATGCTCCTAGCAGCTCTTCACTCTTATCTAAACGTTAATAATAGTCCTGTTGCAAGTCTACAACAATGTTATTGGGTTTTGTTGCATTACATTGGGAAAGGAAGCGCTTTTTTGAAAGGAAAAAATAAACAGGTTTTCTTCTAGCATTGCCCTGACCTTTTCTCCTTATATCTTGACATCAACTCTGACCAGCTTCCTCATATCATTGAAAAAAATATATATATATATACCCTAAGCATTATGTTGTCACAGTTCGCTGTAGGGATGGCGTGTTCAGACAGACTGCCAATGATGGCTGTGTAAAAATCTGCAAACAATATTTTTTTATGATGGTCTTTCAACAATGGCTTTTTTGTTTGCCATCATTTTATGAGGAAATATTTTTGTGATTTGCCTAAAGCTTCATATATTGTTTTATAATGTATATCTGCTTTAAATTTATCCAAAACATAATCCCTTAAGTGTTTGGTGTGTTCCTTGCACTTTTATAATGTTATTTGCTCCTTTAATGACTTTATTTTCTTTATTTTGTTTTCTTCTTTATTTGCTTTACTTTCATTTTTTTGTAAAACTATGTGCTGTTTTGGTGAGGTCTATCACTTGTGTTCCCTAAAAATCCATTGCAATTTCTCATAATGTGACCAGATGGGGGAAAAAAAACACAATCATAGGTTTGAATACTTTTATATGGCACTGAAAAAGAGTAGTATTGATGGACTTCAAAAGCTGTGATTGGCCATTGTGTAGGTTATTGAGCTATGGATCAACACTTGCATAAAAATCATTACTCCACCAAACCGTGACCGTGAGATTCAGGCATTTTAAGGGATTTTTAAATGTAATCAGCATTCTTGTTAAGAGTTAAAACTTTAATTAAAATATCCAAACTAAATCTGGAATATAGTTTTTTTTTTCATTTTTTAACACTTTTTCCTCAACCTTTAGGTTTCTGCATGTCACTGTGAGGTTTTTTATTCCCTGCAATATTTGATTCCACCTATAAAAAAAAAAGATAAATACTTGCTTAACCCTAACTGATTAGATAAAAAAAACAAATTTTGTAACACTTATCTATAGTGTCATCGATAAGCTATGGCATTTTCCCTTTTTGTGGTGAACGCCTTAAAGGAAAAAAAAAATTAATACCTGTTATTTCTTACATGAGGTATAGCATGTTTGCCGCAGTCATTATTCATCTGTGCATAGATAAACTGTTTTTCACCCAAGTCTGAAAATCCGCCACACACACCCCACACTCATCTCACACTTGCTCCCAGATGCCTCTTTACAGCTGGTATGAGTGACTGGAGACTCATTTATTACAGGTCACAAACACCAAGTGCTTCGTTTAAAAAAGGACATCCCATCTCACCCCGCCCCACTCTCGTACAAATGAAAAATAGACCTGCAAGAATGGCATGCAAGGCACAGATGCTTATTAATTGGAGGCAAGTACCAGCCAAAAATGGCAAAGGGGATTTGAGCCACAGGACGGACGCAGAAAACACTCGTATGTCAAAAATGCTGCAAAGCTTGTAAAAGTTGTAGCACCAGCATATAGTGAAGTTAAGTGATTTTTCACACAAATTTCTCCACTATCTTTGTACATCTAAGATTGTTGATTTCAGGATTTCTCAACAGAGTAAAATTGGATCATCTGAGAACATCCATTTTCAAAGGCTTGTCAAAGATCCTCAACTGGATTTAGGTCTTAACTTTCTCTGGCACATTCTACACACATGGCTATAATTTCATATGCTTCAGTTACAGGCCTGCTTGCATTTTCAAACCAGTTATTTTTGCTGGAGAATGAACTTTTCAGAATAGACTTTCATGACGCTTAGAAATCTTCCCGAAGCATAATGCTGCCACTGCCACGTTTTGTTGGAATGAAGGTTATTTTTCTACTAGAGAAAATAACCTATATCATAACAAGTAAATTGTAAACAACATCTCTTTGAAAGGTACGAAGTCAAAACATTTGAACACTTTTGCAAGTCAGTGTATAAACACTGTTTCAATATAAGATTGAACAAGTGGCAACTCACTGATATATTTCATTTGCTTTTACTTCATTTTAAACCAACTAATAGCACAAAAAGTATTTTGTCTATTTATTCAGATGCGCAAAACACTTAATCAAGATTTAACATGAAGCTTACATTCTGCTGGCCATATCACTCAAATCCGTCTGTAATTACATTGTACATGCAGATTAGCCATGAATATTTTAAAAGGGGGATTACTAAAAGCGGAAAGAGACTGAGACGGAAGGAGTTGAGAGAAATCAGTCCTCTAACACACACCCACATACAGAACTGCATGAAAAGCTCGTTTGAAGGTGGAGCTAGTCTTTCATGCCCAAGTTGTCAGCCTGTTATCATCCTTTCATATACTGTATTTGCCACCATTATTAACTGTGCGCGGGAATAGAAAAAAAATAACACCAAAAATGAGAATAAAACACATCACTCTAATATGTCAGACTGTCTCTTCAGAAGGAAGTAAAAAAAAAAGAAGAACAAAAAAAGAAAAACCAGAACGACTTTTATCATCAAACTCTCATTCTAAGCCGTGGCGGTAATGAGAGTGTCTTAACAAAGATTAGCCATAATTTCCATTGTCATTTTAATGCTCCCACATTATGTGGAGGCTTACAAAGCCAGAGATGAAGGGAGAATGGTGGGTGGAGGAAGACGAACAAGCAGACACCGGAGCAGAGAGAGAGAGTCTCTGGAGTTTGCCTGGTCTGTCAGTCACCCTCCATCCCTTCAACCAAGCCTGCGCGTGCACGCTGATGGACACATTCGGAGCACACATGAACACACATTCATATACATTGTTTCAAGCATGTTGTCACCGCATTTTGAATCTCTCAAAATGTGGTTGTCAAAAAGGGTCAGCGCCTGAAAGCCTCCTGCAGTCCTCTGGCAGAATAGACGGGCCTATTGTTAAAAGAGTAACAGCACCAACAAAAGGGATCAAAAGCTTTGCAAACTGACAGACATACATGGCGTGTTCAGTCCGCAGACAACTATATTGTTTAGCGAGTATGGGACTGAAGCTTTCAAAGGCCTAGAACATGCCCATTTGCTCCCACTATGTAGTGAAAGCTCTGGATGACGGCAGTGTGGGAGGGCCTTGTGATTTGCCAATGTATGATGCGAGCTGGCACCAGTTAGCTCTGACAACTTTAAATAGAATTAAATATAAAACAATCTAGTACTTTTGCACATTTTAATTTTTTTTTCTTTAAGTTCAAAAGACCAAGGGAGGGCCAGGCAGAAAAAAAAAAATGAAAAGTGAAATTTGTATAAGATGTAAGGCATGGTGTACTCAATGTAACGGGAATCAACTTCAAATTTGTAAAGAGATTCTGTAAAGAGATTCTGTAAAGGTTTTACTTACATTTCAGATGTCCTTTTAGATCCACCATTTATGCAAAAGCTTGATCTAAAATGTTTCAAACTGAATATGTCCACATCAAGGGAAAGCAAAATACAAATGACCAGTCTACTACTTTTGAATGAGGTGGTGGTATAAACATCTAGCAGATCCTGTCCGTTTAACATGTGGAAAATTTTTTATGAATTGCTAAAATTCAGTTGAAATATAAATAACATAGTTAAGCATTTTTTTTCCTTTGTCTGTGTTATTTTCATGTTAATCATCCATGTGTGCTTTGCAAACTTCAACATCCACACAACAAAAAAAACAGGTGTTGTCAGACATTACAGTGGCCGTACTAATGTGCAATAGAAACATGCAAGCTTTGCAAAGTCTGTTAAGTTTATGATTTTATAAATTAATTAAACATTTAGCTGCATAATTTCATCCAAATTAAATTATGCATTTTTTTTTCCTAAATACAATACAATGAACTGCATGCGCACATATACTTCCCAACTCCCATTTAGTGCAACAGATTTGCACTAAACTAGACATTTTTGTTCTTAAAAGTATATCAATAGAATTGGGCTTTTTCTCAAAATACTATCCCTAGTCGAGTAAGCATGTACTTTACAATAATACTACCAGAGTGAGACTGATTTTTATTTTTATTTTTTAGAGAGAGAATGCATTTGCCCATAGATTTTACAAGACAGTTTTCATTATTTGGCTTAACGTCTTGTATTCTTCGCTCAGATTGATGTCATGGCAACACATAAAAACCCTAAACTAAGACAAGAGGCAATAAAATGTTACTTTTTCAAACTTCTCCTGGACACCAGATGCACATATAACCTAATTAAAGTGTAAACTGTTATGCATATAGTAAAACATATCCAGTAAGACTTCGTTAACCATGTCTGTGCTTATAAGAGCTTTCTACTTTGTTAATGAAGGAGTTCCGTTTTTGGCTGTTATAAACTCCTGAGCCTGTGTTATGCAGACTATACGTCTTTTTGCATTTCTCATGTGTCTTTAGCTTCCTTTTTCGCCTCTCACACAGAAAACGTCAGTCTTGCTCAATTTGCATTCAACAAAAATAGAAAGCCTAAAGGCAAAGTAAAACAGAACAGATCATTAAAAAACAGGAAATAAAAAAAAAAAGTTTGTAATGTACCTTATCAAATGTGCATTAATCTAGCTGGTTTTAAGTCACACTTGAAATACATTTTGAATTCCAACATGGCCTAATTACATATATACACGACATGGGTGACGCATTGCTACTTCTCTGACATTCTTCCCTAAAGGGATGTTTAACAGCCAAGTTGACAATGATACATGGCAAAACACATGCACATGTATGGCACATTCATAACTGCAGGTGATAAATGAGGGTGCACGAGTTGGTAAAGGTCAGAGAGGATATGATCCAATCATTTCTGCTGGCTGCAGACAGTCTGGTTATGAGCCCATCAACAAGTTAAATTGAAAAACGGTCTTCTTTTGTGTCCTCAAAAATAAGGATCTTAAGATAATGGTAAATTAATGTATTTTAGAAGTAAACAAACAATATGAATGCATTTTTAGGTCATAATATGAAATAAAAAATAAAAAATAAAAAACAAGACACATTGTTGGTCGCAAAAACACTACAGAAGAAAACTGCATACAGAAACCTTTATTTCCTGATGTATAAATGCAGTTTTGTTTATTTCATGTAGGTTCTTACGCAAAAGTTCAGCAGCTAATGCTCAACTAATCATAATGGCAACATATTCAGTGTTCTCCAAAATAAATAAATAAATGTATGTAAGAACAGCAAATTGTCTATAAAACTTTCTACTTTAAGTTTAAAACAACTTTTCTAACCGATATGTTTGTTACCATAAGTACCAAAATCCAAAGGTAGTGTTCATTTAATGTGATTAAACAATATATTTTGGAAAGACGTAAATGCAGCTATCAGACATGAAAAAATGTTTTTTGAAAAAACAACTTTCCCAATACGTTAAACTCTTGTCAGCCATATAAGGTTGCAGGCAGATGTTGGTAAGAAAGCTATACTTGAAGATCTCTCAAGTTTAACTGTTATTCGAAAATGCCTTTCAGTGTGGTTGTACTAAGAAGGCTTGACATTTGTTAGGGTGGTAATTGTTATGAAGGGGATATTTTTCAATTGCAATAAAATAACTCAACTGAAAGTTTCTTGTGGTGTTAATAATGAGTCCAGTAATTTAACTGCAAACATAAAATGAGATCTACACATTGAATTAAACTCGCAAAAGCACATTATTGTCATAGACACGTTTCTGCATTCCCTGCCATTTGTCTGACTATCAAACTGGGTATTCATTGGTTATTGGTTATATAGACAAAAGTAGCGTTTAATAGAGAGCCCTGTGGTTTTCACAAGTCTCACACTGAATTCTGTGTGAATTATTCATCCATGAAGTTGTTTTTTTTCCGTTTTTTTTATCTGGCTGAAAAGTGAAATCCCCAGAGAAGACAAACACTATAGTCTGTCTTGGTTTTTTCACTCCTGTAGAGAAGAAACATAAAGAAATACTCAAAAGTTGAAAAACAAAAATCCAAAGGCTTATATTAAATACACTTTCACACATTCTAAATAACAAAATTTGTCAGCCACCAGATGTTAACAGAATATTTATGCGTTTAGTTATTTAAGCAGCAAGGAAAGAGCTTAGATCAAATCAAGAACTTTTTTTTTAAATAAAAAAAAAAAAAATCAATGGCCAAATGCTCCTCCTCATTTCTAATATAGAGGACAAAAGCACAAGGGTTCACATTTCTTTTCTCAACAAATAAAAGTGAATCTGTACCTAATCAAAGACTACCATTCTTCTAATATAAAGCCTGGTGTCAGCACAGGGTCAAAGCTCCTTTAACAGGGGACAGAAGCTATGACTGTAAGAGGGCTTTGTGACATACACGAGCTGTGTAGGCTGCTAAATGTGTCACCATTCTTTTGCTCTGGCAGTAACTGGCAGAGAAAAAACACACAAAAACAGTGTACAACATGCCACAGTATTTGTTGTGTGACCAGATAAACTGAGAAGTGCAAAGGGAAAGACAAATAAAAATCCTGGGTTTCCCCTGATTTTTGCCGTGCTCAAACCTTGTAAACATTTTTGATATACAATGAACCCACATTCAAGTTGAAATGCCTCCTCAATTTCTGTCCAAAAAAAAACAGTGGGTGCAACCGTGAGATAAATGCTGAAAGACTACACTTTAAGTACATTGTTCATGCTCCTTTACAGCCAGAAGGAAATAGACTCGACTGACGACTGTTAGTAAGAATGGTTTAAATATAAAGTTGACCTATATTGATTTGATTACATGAGCTGATAAAGCTATACACACATCAGGGGGCTCAGAAGTGCACCTTTATATTACGTAAATATTATGTAAATATCCCTACCCAGACTTTTTCAGGTCACGTGGCTTAGAAATGACAGCAATATGAATTCTCAAGCTCATATAGCTCCAAAGCATGTCAAATGGAGAGAAGTGAGCAGTGCAGGGATAAATGTGGTATACTCAGTATATTGCAAGCACAGTACCCTCTGCTGGCACCTACAACCCTGGAAATCACGGCTCATCAGGGACTGCAGCTACCTTATGTCCTGCGGGCCCCGGAAAAACTTCAATTCAGGCAGAAACGAATAGATTTACAAATGCACCAGTTTTACACAATACGATAGAAAATGGCATGGCTTAGTAACGTCATGATACAGTATGTGTTTATTTTAACAGTTCAATTTAAAAGGTGTACCCTACAGTAAATTCAAGCAAATGATATGTTTGGAGTGGTTTTATTGTAATTAATTTTGATCACTTAGCCATGATAACCCACATTTCAGTGGAAAGTTGAGGGGTAGGAAGAAATGTGGTGAATAGAGGCCCACAACTGAATAAAACCAATTCAAGATAATGTTTCTACCAGAACATCTGTGCTTCATTCTTTCCTCTTCTGACAAGCTTTTCGGAGATATTGTTATTTTTCCAACACAACATGGCTCCACTCCCTACCGTTTAAAAGAACCAACGTTGAGTTGAAGGACCAAGGCCTCATTGTGCTGTACAAGCAAGCTAACCTACCCCACTTAAATCCCAACATAGGTTTAAAAGTATGAACAAAAAACTGTTTCTATAACAAGTTTTTAGACTTAAGTATTTTCTTCAATAAGCCTACATTGTAAGGAATAAAAAACAGTGATAAAATGATATGTAGCAATTTCCTTCTATTTTATCAATTGTTTAGGAAATTAGAAACAAATCTAAAGAATGTTTTCTTCTGCATTTTTGGAGACTTTGGCAACAACATGGGAAGCATGTATCCTACTGTAATTATAGCGAGCAGTAAGCTCTGCCGTGAGCCTCTCCCATCTCCAAAGCGCTTGCAGGTTGTCCGTCTGACAGCAGAATCGTACAGCGGCTAATCCAGCCTCGGGTCAGGGTAGACAGGAGAACAACTCCTTTCCTTGACCATGTTACAACTGAATCAAGCACAGGATATGAATACAATATCTAAAAACTCACGTTGCCATTTTTGTTCCTCAAACCTGTCCCACTAAAACTGCATTTAATTCACATTGCATCACTCAGTCATTTGCCTCTGACAACTGGTTAAATTCAGTATTTGATTTATGTAATAGCCTAGGTTCATGCACAGTATTTGCATTATTAAACCAACTCATAAAGTTAACTTGTAGTTCTAAATCGGTAGAAAATTTGAATCACTTTTTGCCTTACCAAAGTTTTTTATCATTTCTTCTACTGCACTGATCCCACTTGGCCAAAATATGCTAAACAGACAATGACATCATCCAGTGATCATAAGATGAGCAAAGAACTGCTTTCCTTGTTGAGAAGTTGAGAAACTGTGTGTGGTTAGTTCAGTTTAGTTCAGTTTCACTTCTCTCCATTCAGATTCAGTTTTTCAATTCAATGTTTTGTGCCACACATCCGGGGCCTGGCGTCAGGCAAAACTAGGCAAACGCAGATGGCAACAATTCGCGATACGAGAATTGTTGCCATCTGCGTTCGACTAGTTTTGCCTGAATGAATTATAGTTGAATTGAAAAACTGAATCTAAATGGAGAGAAGTGAAACTGAAAAGTGAGAATGAATGAAGGAACTGAATTTTTCAATAAAATTAAATACAGTTTTGATTTTATTGTCATACACATTCAAACCAACAAATTCAATTTCAGCTTCAGATTCAGATTTTTAAAAGCAATTATTCAAAATGATCAATTCAGGTTCAAAATGAATGATTTACATTCAGATGTAAAATATTCAATTTCAATTCCATATCAAAACATCAATTAATAATAAACAAAAGGCCTGAAAATGGATAGAAAAGAAAAATGTGGGCAGTACAGGAGTAGGAGTCATTCCGCATGGGAGCCGGATGGAGATGTGAGTAACTTTACTGGGAGTAGGATCGGAAATAATTTTTTTATTCATTCCCGGGTTTGGGACGTTTTGTTTTTTGTTTTTTTTTAAATGGGATTGGGAAGGAGTGAAAATCCACTCCTGTGTTCCCATCTGGTCCTTGTAATGGGGTTCCAGATAGTATGCAAAACTTTATGCCCTTCGTTAACATGTTGCTGCACAATGCTGTCCAGCTGGCTTAAAGAAAGCAAATGCATCATGTTCTGTATCTTACAAAAAGCAAAAACCTTTGAGGTTGGCAAGTTCAACAGGAGTATGCATTTCATTTTGCACATACTTAGTAAAACGCGAATAAAAATATCCCAAAACCCCAAATTTCTTTGACTTTAATATATTTTGAAATGAGCTGTAAAGAGATTCCTTATCAAGTTACTATAGAAATTAAACGTATCAACCATGAAACATAAAAAAATGTGGTTTATTAAAATATATTTTTATTCTTTAAATACCTTGAAATGTTGTGACTGTCAAGCAAGATACAAAATATATTGACCATTTTAACTCAGTTGTTTTAGGGATAGAATGCAAAGAAATTATCAGGCTAAGGCCAGGGGTCTGAAAGAAATACTGCACAGAGCATTTCCGCTGCCTCTGCTTCAAACTGTAGGTTATTTGTAAAAAAATAAAATAAATAAAATTAAAATGATTAACAACAATTACAAAAAACAAGTCCATAAAAATGTGGCACTTTGTAGACAGCAAACACTAAAACAACATAAATGGAAAAGGATTTTACTTTAATTTAGCATTATGGCTCATTAAGAAAGACAAATGCTTTCATTAAAAAGGAAACCTCACCATACCCCACCGACAGAAGTTAATCCTCGTTTATTTCATTTCTCTGCCCTGATATTTGTACAATCCGCTCTTCTTGCGTTTGTCTGCAGCTCCGTTTTGTGTTAAATTAACTTTTTTAGCAAAACTCATTCACATAATTTCACATCTGCTGTAGGACTGGTGTGAAGTTTTTTTTTTTGCTTTACCATGAAAGCAAATTACTTTGTCTCCCTCCTCCAATAATCTAAGGTTCCGCTGCTTGAACACAAATGGTCATGTTTTCTTCCATGTCTCACTAATACCAATTTAAGATGTTTGCAGACAAAAACAACATTGAGAAAAGCTTATTTATAGAGATTTACAGAGAAATGTATGTAGTGTTTAGCCAACGTAATTTTCCTATAAACCTTCCAAATTTTGTGGAAGAGCAACATTTTCACAGCAAATAAAATCATTTGAAGAAAAATAAAGTTCCAGGGTAGGTGCACTCTTCTAACCATGTTATTCAATTGTATTAAATTGCATTCGTTTTTATTTCTTACTAAGGAGGAAATTGACACACAGAAACCAGAGAGAAGCAAATGTACTTATACTGATGTTTCATTGCAGTTCAAGCTTGGTTTTCTCGTTTTCTTTAATCGTGTCCAAAAGATGATTATGCATCATGAGGACCATGATGATGATGACAATTATGCTTTAGTCTATCTCATCTCCATCAGGACCTCATAACCGAGTGCATCTCATGCCGCCCTGTGCGTAAAGAGCGTCACTGCACTGTGTGAACAGTACCTCCACTGTCAAGAGTGGGGAGCCCTGCGCTGTGCGCTGTAACTGGCTGTCAACATGATGTCTGAGAGAACCGACAAGACAGAAGGAGGAGAGAAAAACCATAGATGCATTTTTACCCTGTTTAGATTTTTATACAGATTAAAAGACAGCTCATGGATGAGATATGTCTCTTTTAAAGAGTTAAACACTAACAAACACTGGACTCAAGAAATGTAATCAATGCAGATGTAAGTTGCGGAGGGTCTTTGTTTGACAACCCTCCAAGTTGCGGTGCGTAAAACTGTTACATCTGCAATCTGCTGCCCTGCAAAACCTCCATCCAGTTAATTACAACAAAAATTGAAAGAACAAACGCGTATTGGGTCACGTTACGATCTGGGAAACTGCAGAGTTGTAAAGCAACTTTCGCGATAGATGCTCATTTGGCCCGCCGCGGCGCATCCACGGTGCGTAAAAGAGGACGCAGGTGACGGACAGCAAATGCCCCCGATTCTTACATGAGCGTGGCTTTGTTAGAGAAGAAACAGCAAGTCAATCGGTTCGGGTTCATCACAAGTGATTCAGGGATACAAAGCTGCCATCTGCTCAGAGCGACACATGCGCCTCAGCTTGAACGGAGAGAACCCAGGAGCGGCAGTTTTCCCACTTGATAGATGCATTAACTGTGTTGTTCAGTGTGTAAAAAAATAATAACCTATATTGAGGAAGAGACACTTTGTGAGCAAAGTAAAGTCAGCACGTTGCTGCTGAGCTGCGCTTCACTTACCAGCTTCACCGGGGGAAGCGCAAGGATTTGACTCACCTGATTGTGGAGATCCGAGCCCAAACAAGACGCTCATCGAGAAAAAGCCGAGGCAACACAGGGCGCACGTTGGCTTCATTGTTGTGCTTGACAGGTTATCTCCTTTCAAATTCACATGTCCACCGAAGTATCCCTCATTCACAGCAAGGAAAGGTCGATGTCGCTCTGCGCTTTTTTGTTGCCCCCCGATCAGACTTTTTTTTTTTTGGCTGCTTCTGAACAACTTTAGTTTCTCAAACAGTTCTTCGCGTCGTCTCTGACTAATTTGTTTTATTTTATTTTTAACTGACGAGAGACCTGAAGTTGCGGGGGGGTCAGCTTCTAACTCGCGCAGTGAACAGCCAAGGCTTTGCCAAAATAAAAAAATACAAAATCTGCTATTGCGTGAAACACTGTATTCATACTATTACTCCCCGACTTGGACACAATATGCAGCTGCAGACTCGCTTTCTCCAGACACACCTCCAAGTCTCATCGACTCCTCCCACCCGCGCCCTGATTGGCACAGGTGCCCGACCGTCAACCCAAACTCCACCTGACTCCAACATGGTACACCGTCCAATTGGTTGACACCACAGCCCCCCCATGGATTTGTGCATGATCTGTGCTGCACCTGTCACCCCTAACGCAGCATAGATAAATTGTGCCAGAGGCATTTATTGGTATAATAAGTAAAATAGAGCTGACTACTGTTGGCTTCCTTGCGCTTGAGAAGGCCTTATCAGGAACCGATAAGATATAGGCTCATTTTGGAAGTGTCGGAAAAGCTGTTTTTTTTTCCTGTTTTTTTTTTTTTCTTTTATGTGGAGCAGCCAAATTAAAAGATGTAGAGCTACAACAAATGGAAACAAACAATATTGCTTTGTTTGTGTTTCTATCCATTTTACTTATTTAAACCATATTCCAAATTTGTATGTATTTATTTTTTTGTCATTTTTTTCTTAATCTCAAAATCAACCAGAAAGAATAAAACTTCCTATCCATCCAGGGACCTTTAAGCCTAAACCTTTAAAATAGCCAAAGATATTGCTGTAGATCCTGATTAAGATTTGCTTAAGATCAGCAGTTACATTAAAAATATAAAGACAATCATATAATCAGTAAAAAAATGATTAAGTTATTTTTTAATTATGCTATATATCTATTTAGTGACGATTTAGGCTCACAGTGCCCCAGAAATACACACACTTCAGGACCAACTCCCTTATGCAAATGGACAATAAAAATAATTATTCTTTATCCTTTGAGTCTTTTTTTTAAATATATGTATATATATCTGCTTAATACTTAATCAGAAGAGTGAAAATTTATGTCTTTCTTTTTTCATTTTTTTATTATTTTTCTGTTTATTTTTGCCACTTTGCCGAAACCCAAAGAAAATACCAAATACATTGTGAGAAATGGCTGAACATTTGGCCGCACTAATTTATTGCAATAATATATTTTATCTACATTCAATTTTGCTATTTCACCAGAGTGCTTCAGATTAGACCGCTATATAGAATATGCTGCAAACTAGTGGCTAAATATTTAATTCAATTCATAAAAAAAAAGGAAATCCAGTTTGAACCCAAGGTCTCAAATTGCAAAGATGGCTATATGTATTATTGACTCATAGAATGGCTTTGAAGTCAAAAATGTTGTTTAAATGGCTATTTTGGCTGATGATGGACTAAAGGTTTTGACTTCTTAAGGTGCACTGAGGAGTGAAATGGATCTTCTTGTGTATGGTATTTGGGGGTTAATTAAACAAAAGGAAATCCCAAAATGACTTATGGTAAAAACAATAATATGACACCAATTCTACTCTGCAAACTTCTAGAGGGGAAAAGTTTATGACCAGATAATGGAACACAGTAACGGATCATCTAAACAAAGGTCTCCGGTCCGCAAGGCTTACACGTGTCACTGCTCCAACACAGCCTCAGACAACATGACCACAAATTATCATTTCATCCACATGTGTGAAAACAGAGAAACAACAAAAAATTAAATGACACTGGCTCCTGACTCTGCACCCCACTAACATGATTAAGAGTTTTCTTTTTCTCTCTAAAGATTGCAACCTAATTTTGGGTTGGGTTAAAGTCTCTAAAACAGCTTTGCAAATGAGTTTTCTAGGACTGGAACCTCTAAAATGAAACAGGGAAGGAGCGTTAAGATAACTCATGAAGGAAGTTTCTGGAAACTCAGCTTGTTTTGCTATTGTGGATTTTTCAGAAAGAGTTGACATGGTCTCAACAACCAATCAGATGCAGGCTAGGGGTAACATGAGAGATAAGTCAGATCTGACAGTAACCAATATCAGAAAATATATCTTAAACATTTCTTTTAAACAACTGACTGTTTAAACAGTCTATTACTGAGGTCAACATCCTGTCTTGTGACCTTGGGCGTCTTCACGTTCTTGTGATCATTAGCACAACGAAGACATAGTTTCAGATTAATTGTTTAACAAAGTAACCAATATTTCAAAGTACAAAAATTCCTGGATTTCCACCCCTATGGATTGGATAATTTTCCTCACAGAGTTTTTATGAGATTAACATAAAGTTTGATACTATTTTGCTTCCTGTACTATTTTTTGTTTCCTTATAAAAAGTAGTGACTTTGTGGCGACTGAGAGTTAACGAAGCGTAAGCAAAACAATGGGACAAAAGGTTATTGCGTTCACCAGCTGGTGCTTTCTTGTTGCTCTTTGGGAGCAGATTAAATACCTGCTGGAGGTAAAATTATGCCAAAACATCTGGGCTGATTTTGAGTGTCCTAACCCTTCTTATCTCCTTAGTTTCTTCTTAGTTTGTGTGACCCATTGAAAAACGTGCACACAGACACACACTGAAAAACCTAAGGAGAGTTGAATGAATCTCAAAATGGTACCAAAAGAAAAACTAAGAGAAAAAAAAAGATTCTAAAACCACCTTCTGTATTTGTATTCATTACATTAATTCATGTATTAAACATGTTTTTAAAGTGTGTAAGCATAGATAACTCAACAATCTTTATCCAAATACACAACACACAACTTAAGTAATTTTGAGAAAGAAAACATGGGTGCAAAATTAAAAACAGATTTCGCAGGTTTCTTTTTTAATCTGCACAGTTTTAGGATTTTACATACATTATAACAGAAAACAAGCTAATTATTAATTTTAGGAATGGTGTTAGTATTGGGAGATGGCCAAACAGTCCTGCACCATGATAGTGCCACCTCTATGATTATCAGTAGGTGCTGAAAACTGACTGCTCTAGAAATGATCGTTGTAGCCAAAAAGCCTAAACTTTGTCTTTTAGGACATACATTTTTTTTTTCTATAAACTATCTCATTCGTTCATTTTTGCAGCTTTAACCTTTTTTGATGCTTAAAGGTGACTTGGTTTGCATCCTGTTTTTCTATATTGTTGTAATACTCGAGTTTATGTGGAAACCAGAAATGGTCTTCTAGCAGTTTCCATTTCATTCCCAGATTGGGCCTTGGTGGTTGCTGCGTCGATACTGAACATCTTGACTAATTTCCTTTAGTTGGTTTGTGACAATTTATAGTTTTAATATGTACAATATGAATATTATGGTTTATATAGGAACAAGACATTGCTTTGTATTCCATCAGGAAAATGATTAAAAATACAAATAAGTTTAAGAAGTTAACCGTCTTAATAGTGTCAGAAATACCATGACATAAACCCAATTGAATATGTTTTGACATTGTGCGAAAAATGAGTCTGTGGCCGGAAGCCAAATTAGTGAGGTCTACCATTTCAGACGAGGAGAATCATCCAATGCCAAACCAGAATTATGCAAGAACATTTCAGATCAGAACCAGAATTGCCATTTGCAGCAACTACAATGAAATGTCATTAAGGTGCAGCTTTCTTTAGAGAGATTGTACAAATATATAATTTTCATCCATAGCTTTTTTACTTTCACCCTGTGTGAATAAGAAATTATCCTCAAAACATTTAAACGCCTCTAAAGCTCCGTGTCTTGCATGATCACTCCAGAGTGGATTAATCCGTAACAATATAATACATCCACATCAGTCAGAACTTATTCTGTTAAATTTAGTTGTTTTTTATTGTACCTATTCACTGTAGATTTACTTTTACAAAAAGGGTTACAAAATGTCATCCTACATATGGATATTCATTATCAAATCAATTCAGTCATACAGACTATATTTGAATATGTTTTAAGTAGTTTTAAGTAAGTCAGCAGGTATAACAATTCAAGAAAAGCTCTTTGGTTCTTCGAATGACACAAGCTTAGCATTTGTTTTCATTTGAAATTTAGATAGCCCTACATGTATTGAAGGAGACAGGGTTCCTCCCATTTCATTTTCCTTTTATTTGTGTAGTATGAGCACTAATTCCTTTAATGGAATAAAAATGTCTTTCCTTGCACCCATGAGGTCAAACACAGCACCCAAGGGATCACTGACTACTTTAAAAATGGAGTTACACAGCTCTCCCACTTGCACCCCTGACCTCTTTGGTTTCTGTTTCTCATCGGCTACCAGACATTTTCACCAATGCACGTTCAATCAACACATTTGCGAAATATGTTGGGAGTCAAATTGAGTTTTCACTTTGAGGAAACTCAAAATGCTGTGCTGTTGGCTGCAATATGAATAGTGCACTGAACTGTGAGGGGCACTTCTTAAACCTTTGCTGCAGTATTGACCCCTTTCCAGTGGGGGGCAGTCCGGATTTTTCTGCACAGGTCACAGGACCAGCCAGTGTCACAGCAGGAGGGGCAGCAGGTAGGTGGGCTATTCAACCTACCTCCAACATGCTTTCCGTTAGCAAGTTTGACATTGGCTTCCCATCACATTGAAGCTTTATTAAATATACCTTAGCCGAAATGAGCTTTTCATATTACTGACACCGCAAATGTGTTAAGAAATATGTAAAAATTTGATCTGGCAGTGTGCTATGAGAAGAGGCTTCACTCTAAATATGCCCCATTTATCATTTTTAATACCAAAAATGCAATTTAGCAACACTGTATTTTCATTATACATTATAATTTAGGAGCTACCGACAGATAGTGTCAACCTAATACTGTCAATTAGGTGTTTTATTCCAGGGATTATGAGAGGGAATAAGACGGCAGTTTCATGTGTTGTTCTCGCCGTTCCCCAGCGCCAGCTGTATGGCTAATCTAATACATAACCCCCTGATTTGTTTAATGGATGAGACTTTGCTGCTGCAAGAAGCAAGCCAATAAAAGCCAGGCCCTCCAGAGGCTATTGTGCCTCATAATGATGCCAGACACACAACATAAGGGTTATGAAGCAATTTTTTTTTATACCATGCAGTGCATTGTTTTGCTCTGGTGGAGCCCTGCAAGTAAAGGCAATCTCTCCCTGCAGCGTATCTCTGGCACGCTTAGATAATACTTCCGTGTGATAAAATGTCCCAGCTACATGTAGTAGGGGAAAAAATAAATTTTGGATTGAACTAGCATGCTAATGTGAGTCATGTGATTTTTATGAGCTTTTGTTTTTGTTTTTGCTTTTACAAGTGAATCATCCCTTACTTTTTTAGATTGACAATCCATTACAGGGATTTATCCGTCTGATGGCTCCCAGGGCACTGACACCAACTAAAGTCAATATCTTGCAAATCTGAAAGGGGTTTTGTCCACAGTCCCCCCAAAGAAGTTGTTGTCCATGTTGCTTTTACAACTTTGTCTTTCATACATTTCCTTCCAAGTCATTTTGGAATTGTATTTGCTGCAAACTGTAATTAACACTAAACAATCGGGTGCATCAGGCCCCTAACAATTATATATTAGTTAGATGTTATGCAAAAAAGCTGAATACCAATAAAATATGTATATGCATATACATATACATATATATATATATATATATATATATATATATATATATATATATATATATATATATATATATATATATATATATATATATATATATATATATATATATATATATATATATATATATATATATATATATATATATATATATATATATATACATTTGTGTGAAAAAAAGAAGTTGAAAAGCGGTTATTATGCAAATCCATACAAAAGAAAGCATAATGGCAGGTGTTGCAGCACAGCAGGTCCCCCTACATGTCAATTGAGTTGTCTATCTTACCTCCATAATTAAGAGGCAAAATACTTATAAAAAAAAACAAAAAAAAAACAATACAACAAATGAAAGAAATATAGAAGCAATTTCTGATCGTGAGTTTCCTTTCTTAAAAAGAATGAGAGGCATTTGTTATTGTCAAAGCAAAAAGGGAAAACAGGTTTTTTGAATAGATAGCAGTGAAGTTATCTGTTGAATAAAAGAGCTAAAAGACAACACCTCAGAAGGCTTAAGACATTTCTCTACTTCGCTGGAATGCTAAAGCAGTTCTAGTGAGGCTGCTTCAATAATCTCTTCATACACAGGTCAATAAAGCTATTACATCCCGCAACAACAATTTTTTTACTCTCATTTGAGTTCATTTGTGGTACATATGCTTCACTTTTTGCTGCAGGTTCCTAAAGAATTGATAATCACATTGAATTAGCAATGGGTATGGAACTGACTGTCATTTTTATAAAAAGAGGGATAAACAGAAGTAATGAGAATTTTTCAGGCATAGATTGCCATTGATTATGCCAGTTGACATTTCACGTTGTAGGCTGTTGTCAAGTCTCACTAGATAAACAGCAGTGATGCATCATTTGACATGTTGACTGATAAAAATTCAATCAGCAGCCACCTCCACCATGGTGCTGCTCTTTAATATTACTCATTGTTAATGGACTTTTTTTCCCTATTTTTATTTTTTTTTTTAAACAAATGAATAACTCTGAACAATTGTGCTTTTGCAAGCACTGGATGCAAAACAACAAAAAATGTGGGCATGGTTGGATGCATTTGAAATCTTATGCATACTCAAATCAATTACAATATTTAATATATAAAATACGAATAGAAATACATTACTCCAGTCACATCAACAATCTGAAAGGCTATCAGTAATATGCTTCTTATTCAAAAAAACAATGGTATATTTTCCATAAACATTGTCATATTTATGTTGTTTGGCTCGTTCACAAAACGACTGGGTTTGCAGAGACAACAATCAAAACTGCTTAAAGTTTTAACATCAGGTCAGAGCTACCGAGCACTAATTGCAAAAAAATAATAAAAAAATAAACATCTGCCACAGAGAGTTTCTTTCCCTAGGCTGTCTTTGATGAACACAATGAACACCTTGCAGCCAGAGTAGTCAACTACTCTGCAGTGAAACAAAAAAAAAATAGTTGCACTGTCACAACAATCATTATGTTTTTCTTTTCCGTATACAGAAAAATGACTACAAATACATGTATACAGTCCTTTTATCCTTAAATCATATATTTCTTCTAAGGTTTACATTTGTTTGTTTAATGTCTGTTATTCTGTGAGCGCTTGAATGTAAAGTGAAATTCCTTGGGATGATGCTGATATTCTTTTTCTTCATCTGATATTCTGATATAGATTATTTATCTATTTTGTAAATAAATAGGTTGCAAAAAAACTAACAAAAAAACAACAACAACTGGAGTTACATTTAATTTGGTCGTAAAATCAGCTTTTAATAAGTGACCAGTTCTTATTGATTTTGAAATAACGCAATGAAGAATTATATGACTCAACATACACAGCATTGATTACCATGGCAAACCTCGCCCTGGTTAATTTGGGGTTTGATAAATAAAAGTAACTGCATTTGCATCCACTGTGAATAAAAAAAATAACACTATTTATTTACAAGTGGTAGTTCCACAAGTAATAGGATGTTTGTGTGAAAGGACTTTAAGCAATAGGCCATATGTCAAACTAACTGCTCTGTTCATTTCAGTGTATCGTTGCATGATGTCAGCGTAAGCAGTTAATCAGAACTACAGATCAAGACAATGTTGCTTAATAACACAAGACAAAATTCAATATCACTAATACATTAAATAAGTGCAGTATATTAAGAATACACATGTAGAACTGATATTAGTAAATGTTTTGACTGGATAGTAATGTACAAACAACCTATACAAGCCAAAACTAGAGGATTTTTCTGTTAAAGCACTACTGAGAGTTACAATGGCATTCATAAACATTAACTCAGATTCAGTGGACATGTACATTGCACATATGAATGTGTACAAATACTTTTGGCACATTTGCAAGTGTGTTATACTATTTAGATATTTTAGTTCACTCCAATAAAACAGTTTTTACAACATTACAGTCTTGATTCAGGTAATGCAAAGTTTATAGATTTTTGACGTTCTGTGGATCACAAATCGAGTAAACACCATTAATCACTGTCATTACTTTAACAAGACTTCAGGTTTTAAACCACTAAGCCCAAATTTGAGTGAAAAAAGTTTCAAATGTACCCTGTTTGTGAACCTACAAGACAAAATCTAAGAGTAAAGTAGCTGCCTGGCATATGAATTCTAAGATTTATAAAACTAATCCCAACAGACATAAATCCTAAAAATTGCCTGTTTCCTTTTGGAATTTGCCTGCTGTCACACTCCTGAGAAACAGCTTGCATTAGAGATTATTTTTCTTTATGGGCGACTTGTGTGCAGCCATTTAAATGAAAAAGAAAGAACTTAACATGAATGATATTCCTAAGATTATGCATGTTTTATACTCAAAGCCTCCACACGCCACATTTTTCCTGTCACCAGATTCACACAGTGGCTAAAGAGGCAGCTGAAGCTCTGGCTAGGTCCTGCATGAGCCATACTCAGTGAGCAATCAGCAGCGTTAGCGCATTACACACACATGATTACGTGGCCATTTCCTCCATGAATGAGTCTCATCAGAAGTCACTGAAGAATCCACTGAGTGTGTAATTGTTTCCCATTAAGGGAAATGTTGACTGCCATTGAGCCGCATCTCACTGCAGAGTTTGCTGACGAATGTCCTCTGTCCAGTGAGTGAAGCGGGTTAATTCAACTGGCGATGGAATTACTCAAAATCCCCAAACTACCAGAACAGCCTGGGTGCTGCAGAATTTTTTTACTTTCACATTTCTTATAGCGCACTGCAGGGCCAAAAACTCAGATGTTTCTTCAATCACTCAAGTGACTTCACCCACAGAGTGGTAAATACCTGTAATACTGCAAGATCCCCTGATGTAGCACTTATTACCTACATAAATGCAAGTTGACTGTGTAATGTTCCTTTCCCTGCATCGATGTAGGTTCTTCAGTTGATATCGATAAACATTTTCTTATTTACATGCTGAAACACATGAACTTGCTATCAGACATGCACTTTAGAGATTAATAACTTTTAAAAAGTGCTGTTTGGAAGGTTTAATTTGAATCACTTACACTGTGGGTTACAGGATGAGCAAAAATTAAACTGAGGTAAACTTTGTCAGGTCAAATCTAAAAATATAGCAGGTAGAAGACTATTCGTCATTTATGAATGTTGGATCAGCTATAAATCGCTGGTGCAAAATTAGGGCTGGTGTACACAGAAGCACAGGACAGCAGTTTGCATGTTCTCTTTACAATGCTGCCATCTATAGGATGTTAAGTAGAAATGTTTTATTTGGCATAGATACGTTTTTACTTAGGATGCAAACCATCCTAATAGACTCAGAGGAATACATTTTTTACATTAAATAAATACAGCTTATGTTTTTTCTGTAATCTTTATAGTTAGGACCACATAAACTGTCTAAGTGCATGTCTTTTATTGCATGTGTTTTGTTAACATTTTTAGTCTTTTTTGAGTTATGAAATCTATAAATTTGTATTTTTTCGGCTGCTTGAAAAAGATGGTTCATGCAAAGTAATAAATACTTAGTGTAGAAAATTTCACAATGAGCTTTTCAGCATTCTGTCAGATTTAATAGACTGTTTTTCAAGTATTTTGCCATATTAACAAATTAAAAACAAACATGGTTTTGAAAATAGAAAAAAAAACAATCAATTTTGAACTGAAATGTGTTGTTCTGTAAATGTGTATACTGAGACTCCATTGTTTAAAACACAATTCTGGATAAATAAAGTAAACATATTTTATGTTATTTGAGCTTTTGATGCATCAATACAAACTTGAAAATTCACAGTGTTCATTATCTACATATACTTTTATTATATACGGATCTGAAATGTTGTCTTTGTTTTATTTATTTATTTATTTAACCCAGAGTAAGAGATAAATGAATTGGTATCTGAAGAATGGTTTGCCTGATTTTTATATTTGAAAATATTTCATAATCTTAATTTTTAGTATAATTTTAGTATAATTTTATCTTACTATTTAGTGGTATCTTCTTATAAAAATTTAACTTAATTTAATTAATACATTTTTATTTATTTTTATTTTTGTATCTTTGCTACCTTTGCTAGGTTGATTTTCAATTTGACAAAACACCCTAAATTTATAATGTTAAAAAAGTATATATATATATATATATATATATATATAATTGGATGTGCAGCAAACTACAACAATAGATTTTTAGTCTTTACATAATCTCTCAACGGAGATATATTCTATTATATATTTTTTTTATTTTGCACTTTGCATTTCTTTATTCAATGTGTGGTTCCTCTGTGCCCTTTGATGAAGTACAGTCCAAAGTGTACCCCAGATCGCACCCAATGGCAGCTGGAAATGGGCACCACCCCCCAGTGACCCTGCATGGATGAGGTATAGACATAGATGTATGTTTTCTTGATTCATGGGTTTACTCCAGGCGCTGCAAACTGTTGAATTTAACATTTTTAAATGTAGGTGCTGAAAACTTGTCTCTGTGTGCTTCTGTAATTGACTCACACATTTCATCACCCAATGACCTCTGGGTACTGAATCCAGCCAGATAAGAGTGGAAGAATTGAGTAGGCGTTAACAATACTTATTCATATTTCTTCATGTAACAATATATTGATTTCAAATACCAAAACAAACAATACATTGTTTCTTAAATTTTGTTTAACTCTCCATACAACAGAAAGTGAACTTAGACTGTTATCTTTACACATTTTAAATGCAACAGATCTTTTTTTTTGTTTTGATTTAATTTTTGAAATAATTCAACATGTTTTTGAGCTGCTTTGTAGTTAGTCAATCCTTCCACCCCCCTCACTCTCCCCTTGACCTTGGAGTCTGAAACCACAACAAAAGGACTTGCATTTAGAAGAAGAAAAAAAAGAGATAGAGAGAGAGATAGAAAGAGAGAGAGAGAGAGAGAGAGAGAGAGAGAGAGAGAGAGAGATAACGGTAAGAAGCAAGACAGAAGTACTCAACGCAACATTTATTTTTAGATTTTACAATTTTAATAAGCTCCAAAAATATTATTAATGTAAAAAACAGTCAGCAGAAAGTAGCAAAGTATCTCCCCGTTAAACCATCATAAAATGTTTAAAAGAAACACATGTTTAAGATACTTAAACATATGGAGTGAATTGACATTACTGAGTATCTTTAGTTCATAATAATTTGAAAACCTCTCTCTCTCGTCACATCAATAGACGTTTTAGCATCTTTACATTAGTTTAATATATTTGGATGCAATCAGCTCAAACTCATGCGTATTTGTGGAAAAGAAAGACAATAATAAACAATGTTCAAACATCTAAAAATTATGATATGGTGTTTTTTGGTCTCCATGATTATTAGTCTTGAATGTAACGTTCCTGGCTCTCAGCAGGTTTTGACACTAAATTAACCAACTGAATAGCACAAAAAGATGGATGTTTTCTAAGACAACACAAACTGAGTTGTTGCATATTTTACCTAGGGTTAGGGAGTAATGAGGGCTAAATACTCCTGCATGCTTAGAATTATTATTTTTTCTTTGTTTTTAATTGTAAACATTTTCCAAATGTTTCTTACACTTCATTATTATTTGCTACTTAGTGTTGATATATCATCTGGGATCCAGTCAAAACACATTAAAATCTTTTTTTGCCTCATGATAATAAAGACAACTAAGTATGACGATGTTTATACAAAAAGTTTATTGCACAGGTTTTTGTAACCCACATGTTGTAGTAGGAAGAATAAAAGTGTCAAATGGCCATATTTCAATCTGAGTAACCGGCTTCGTCCCTAATCTCTTCTGAGAAGTACAGTAAAGCCAAACATCTCCTGCTTTCTGGCAGCTTCTGGCAATTCTTCTGTATAAAGTCATCACTCAACCCTGTGTGTGATCTTCTATGTTGATACCTTACAAGTCAGCAACAAAGTAGAACACGAAAGTGACACTATTCAACACCAGGTTTTGTTTTGAGTGTCATTCAAAACATGTTATCAGAAAAGTTACTCACTCCAGAGACTGATTGATGACAATGAGTAGAGACATAAGGGGAGTGTAAAGCAATGTCTCCCAAGCCACGTTAAACGGAACAACCTGTTTTTGATTGTAGTAGTTTACAGTATGTGAAAATATCCTTTATTGGTCTTATTTTGTATCATTCTGAATCTGTTATTTTTCTGCTGACCCCTTTTCTGCTCCATCCAAAAACTGCTACTGCATTCTGCAGTGTAAAGGCAGCTTCATTGAAGTCAAACTGAAATACAAAGTTCCAGGTTTCTTGGACATTTCCGTGGTTGCATGAGTTTCTATGACTGTCTGACATTCAGATTAGACTGGATTTAACCCTGAACTGAAGAAACCTCCTTCCCTTTTATTCTTGTGTAAAAAAAAAAAAAAATTACAAAAAAAGAACTTTGTCTACACATTTATTTCCTGTTTTCAGTTCAGCTCTTAGCAGCTGTGTATCCATTTATGTCAAACCACCAAGTGTTTGTGATCCCTGCATCCCAGTCTCCTGCCGTGAACCTGTGGCTGCCTGCTGCATGACAGCCCTCGTACTCTATCTTCTTAGTTCCCGACGTGTGTTCTCTTACTGTTCAGGCTGATCCGCAGGTGTGCACAGTTACATAAACCCCAGCTTTCTCTCTTTCTGTCACATTTTCTATCTTCCTGTGTCAGATGCAGATTCATCCCTCTTTGTCTCAGTTTCTCTGTGTTTGTTTCTCACTATCTCTTTCCCACTCTCACAGTCCGACTTCCCAAGAAGCAAGCAATGCAAGCTCTGCAGTCTTTGCAAACTCTTACTTTCTGCCTGTGCTCCTTCAACCAATTTGTTATTTTTTGTAACTCTCACACAGCTAAGTGTGTTTGTTAAATTCTTGTTATTGTTTTACCTAATTTAGTTGTCTGAAAAGCTTATGTCTTTTTCTTTTTTTTTTCATTTTTGCACCTCACAACCCTCGTCACCAGACTTGACTGCACAACGCGGGTAAAAAGTGGAAGTTCCCTTCCTCCCCACATAACATATAGACCTCGATCTTTGACCACAAACCAGCCCACTATTACCCATAAACCTTTGCACCAAGACACCAAGTCTCAGTAATGTGCTGCCTGCAGAAGGTGTCAAAACGTAGGCCTCAGAAGTCCAAACTTGGGGGTTTATTTTTACCCTTCTGCAAGAACATATGTTATTAGAAAAAAATTATACTAAGTTGCATAGGTAATCCGTCACAATAGAACACGTGAGCATGCTCAGTGCATCTGTTCTGACTGATGTCTCACCTTTTGTGGCTTTAGCAGTGATCTTAGACCAGTGTTCCTGCATGTTTTCCCCTTTACTCACATGAAATCAATGCAATTCCTTAAAAAGCTACTGGACAGGATATCATTTTCCACCATGCTCCAACTAGCCCTATTAACTTTTTAAAATATGGGTGTGTAACAGAAACTAACTAGGAGTGTGGGTTGTTGTTGTGTGTGTGTGTCTCTTGTCTACATGTCTTCACTGGTGAGTGTATGAGTTTAGGGCCTGCACAAACATTCACCTGGCAGGAAAAACAGGAATGGGAGTCATCACCAGGCAGTTGTGCAACCCTGCCAAGGATTCACACCATGTACTAAAGAAAGGGGGAAGAAAATAGAAGAATTTGGTGTTGCTCCATGCTCTGCTGCCTCAAAATCCAGACTGTGCCGCTTTGAAGGCTAAACTGATGTCTTGATTTATATATTTTTTAGTTTTAGTAGTTGCTTTGGCTTCTGTGTTACATTTTGTATGCTCATACGGTGTTGGTCACTCAGGAGGAGTGAGTCTGAAACCAATGTGTCTAAGCGTGGATTCCCGTAGATTTTATGCGTACAGGGCTTTTGTTGTCAGGAGCTGTAAAAAATAAATACCACAACCAGTGGGACCAAACAGAGGAAGTCTTGTCCAACTACTAACCAGCTGTTGCGTTTAGCAGTACGGTTTTCTGAGGAGTCGTTTTAAGTTTCCATCACCATTCTGTATCTGTTTATTATAAATAACGTTCTCAGCTGTTATGCTTTTGTTTTTTTAAATTAATGTTAACGTATAAAAATATAGTTTTGCTTCATACTTCATTAGGGTCAAATGCTTAATATGCTTTACCTAATTTGTTCCTATTTTTCTATTTTTCAATTTTTTTCTTACCTTTAAAAATGATAACAGGAAGCATAAAGAGCGAATAGGAATAAAAAAAAATGTCTAAGTCTTCTTGAACACAGTGTTCAAAAGTGTTTAAATCATCTGTAATCCCTTCAAAAAAAAGTGTTTAAAAAAACATTTGTTCCATGAAAACACCACAGAGCAAACTCCTGTTCCGAAAGAGTGACTCAAAAGGAGATAAGATCGAGATGGGAGTAAAAAATCAACTGACAGGCAGGTAAATAGTGGAATCTAAAGATAAAACGACAAAGTTTGGGGTCTGCTCAGGCTTTTACACCTCTCGGTTTTGCTACGCCTTCAGGGAGCTTTGATTTTTGTGTTTTGTTTGCTAGGTGAATATGTGTGTGTGTGTGTTTATGTGTGTGTGTGTGTGTGTGTGTGTGTGTGTGTGTGTGTGTGTGTGTGTGTGTGTGTGTGTGTGTGTGTGTGTGTGTGTGTGTGTGTGTGTGCGTGTGCACCACAGAGATTAAAGAAGTAAGGGGGTGAAGGTCTGACATTTACAAACATAAGCAGGCTCTGGCGCCCACCTGTTCATAGACAAGAGACCGAGGAGGAACAAACACCAGTCATTACATTGTAAACTAAGGCAGTCCTCTGATCATGTAACGTATGGGGCTGATGGACTTGCTGAAGTTTGAAAAGTTTTTTTTTTTTATCAAGGATCGTAGATGTTGCACACTTTAACTGTCGTTTACAGAAGCAGCAAATCATTATTACTCAATTTTTTTGTTTTTACATCTATTTTTTTCCTTAATTGTTGTTTATTTATTTGTATAGTAATGTAGATGCTTTGCAGGAAAAAAAAGGTGAAACTGAACCTCTGCAACTGGTCTGATGAAACCATTGGAGGAGAGTGCATTATTATGGATTATATTGGAATATCTGTATCAATTATAACTACATAATTTTGTTTGTTACTCTAGTTCTGATATGTTAAACTCATATTACTTGTTTCTGGGCAATTAACAAAATATATATATTTGGTTTTATCAATATTGCAATGACAATATTATTAGGTTTAACAGTTTTAGAAACCGCAAGCAGATGTCTTTAATGCAAAAATAAGCAAATCTTTAAAGACCAATAAACTGGCATCATTGTTTTTGTTTTTACTCATACTAACTTAATTTGAATAACTCACCCACATTTATTACAGAATTAACTGTTAAAACATCCCAAGATATAACAGACATAGACAACAAAACTTTTTTGTAAACGCTAGAACTTTTTTTTTCCTTCGCATGCCTGTGTGCACAGAAGCCCCTGTCTGCAGATTGAAGCACTATGTGTGTGTGTGCTAGCGCATGCTTAACAGATGTCAGTTGAGTTTTGATCAAATCACTGGCTGTGCTACTGCCTATAATGCCTTATAAAGTGTCTGCTTTAAAGTCAAATCGGTAGAGTACGAAGCATTTTCAAAGGTTGGAGAAGTCTAAACCATGGATGTACTTCAAATTAGGTATGAAGGTTTTGTCAGTGTCATAGGGTTCAATGCAAAGCACAGCAAAAGGTGCGACACACATAACGACCAGCTGACAAGATGTCACTTAGATGCTACTGATCAGCCACACATAAAAATAGTCCTCTGGTTTACATGTTTAACTACTGATTTCAATCTGTTGTAAAATATCCCTGCAATTTTCTCCTAAATAAGCATTTAAAAAATGTGATGTGTTAGTTTGTGAAATTCCTGCACCTAAATATATTGATTTACTCCAGTTTGTTTCAATCAAATTAAATTGTCTGAATAATGCAAATCTAAAAAATGAATCACATTTAAACTTCACAAACTTATGAATAGCATAATAAAATACAAGTTACAGTGGTAATAAAAACAATTTAAGTGGGAAGTATGCTAGATTATGTTTGCTTTGTGGATGTACTCATTACTGAACTGAGCCCTGTTTATATATATATATATATATATATATATATATATATATATATATATATATATATATATATATATATAAACTGCAAACCTTTGTTTACATTTAATTTTACAGAACACAACAAATGTAAAAAACTGAAAAGTTTCTAAAAGAAGCTTTTCATTGCTCAGCTCAGTTCCTTTCTGACTTCTGAACTAGAAGTCAGAAAATAACTTCTGAAGTACATCAACCACTGAACTGTCATGTTAATGTACATGGATAAACCATTGCATGATGTACAATGGATATCAGTTAAGGTATGATGATCAATGTTAGAAAGCCACGAATTCAAACCATGCTTGAATGTCATGACAAAATCACAAAATTACATTCAGAAACATCAGATAATATAAAAGTACACATTTACAAAAAGTATTTTCTTAATTCAATAAAAAAAAAAAACTTATTTCAAAAACTAAATCTGTTCAAATGTGATTTTTTTTGTGGTATAATAAAACCAGAAACAAAATCAAGCAACTTGTTTTAAGAGCAACAACACGTTAAGCAGTAAAACCAGATCTTTAATGAAGAAAAATCATGCCTTAGAATGTACACTGTAATTTTCACAGCTGTGTGTCTTCATATAGTCTATGTTTTAGAATAAAAAATAAAGACGATATCAATAAAAAAGAGCATAGAAAGAAAATACACAGCTGAACAACTTCCTTCACCACGTTGAGTGTTAAGAGGCACCAGAGAAACCAAAATCTCTGTGCATCTTTCTCGATAAATACACTGCATAAAAAATACAAGGCCTATTCAAATTCCTGAGAGCCCTTACAGTAGAACGTCTATACCAATATAAAAACTCATCAGTCGGCACAAGTTCCTGAATAATTTCAATATGCACTGCCAATATCATTATTGTGCGCCCACAACCACTCCTTGTACAATCTTGTAAACATGTGTTAAACCTTCAAAACAATACAAAGTTCACAAAACTATTTGTATCAACATTTTAGCAGAAAAATAGACATTTACCACCCCCCCCTAAAAAACAAACAAACAAACAACAACAAAATAAACAAAAAAACAGGTAGCATTAGCAATGATTTAAATTGTCAAGTAAAGTCCTCAGTTGCACAGAGGGTGAAAGAAGATTTTTTTGTTTGTATTGTTTATATGGCTGCTTAGATAGATAGATAGATAGATAGATAGATAGATAGATAGAGAGAGAGAGAGAGAGAGAGAGAGAGAGAGAGAGAGAGAGAGAGAGAGAGAGAGACAGGCAGACAGAAAATTTTGCAATACATTAAACCATGTTATTTTCTCAATAACCCCTTTCTTAAACATGAGAATTTGCAGAAATCAAATATTTACATTGGTAAACAGACAAATTAATGAATAGATTTTGTATAAAAGCTGAAAGGTGTAAACACTTTCCAATACCAAGACTTTAAAAGGAGTTCTTATGATAAGTGGAAAGATGTAAACCAGAAGAAAGCTGCCTTTTTTATTGTATGAATATATGAAACCAAAAGGATTGTTTAAAAAAAAAAAAAAAAAGATGCATGAAGCAAATAATGCGTATGTATTAAACAACTTCCTGAATCGAAAATAAACATATTGAAACTCTTGCCTTTTTTATGCTGCTCAAAGATTGTTCTAAGACTACGATGCTCTATTTTGTCTCACGCCTGCATCAAAATATAATTGGTACACACATTTATGTAAAGTGCATGACCATGAACTACTGTACCTGCCGAGAAAAGTACAGAGCAGAGTGCTGAGAAACTATGACAATACCAGCTTTTTATACCCAAATACGTTGTTATTTAACAGACGATTGTAAGTTTCTAGAAGTACTTAACATTTTTATTACGTAAGAGTTAAATGTTGATGGTTTGTTTAAGGTGAAAGGAAAATTCCCTGTAGTTTTTGGAAGTGCCTTTAGAAAAGTACTAATGTACATAGGGAAACCACAATCCGTTCACCTATTCCCTTGCTCTTACTGCCAGCTTCTTGATCTTTTTTTTCTTAAAGGTCATAGTTGAATGTAATGGTGTATGGCAAATGAGCAAAACGAGATTCAAAGTGAAGGAAGTGTACATATATTAGTGTGTTTTTGCTTGTTCGTGACATTGGGGTTGAGGAGGAGTAGATAAAAGATCAGCCCCATTAGAGGCTGATAGGCCTAATAAAAACACAAGCTAACACAACAATACTTAACTTGCGCATCAGTAAACTCTCTCTCTCTTTGATATTAACAAGCAAATGCAATGCAATGCAATTTGCTACAAAAATACACATTCTATTAAAGCTAAGTCATACAATAAGGTTTTTAATTTTGAATACATAAGTGAGGTAAATTAGATATATCTTTGGTCCCCAATGGTTTAACTCACCATCTTACCCCCTGGTAGGAATGTGGCCTCTTAATTGTATCTACTAATATGTTTAAAAGTCTTGTTCTAACGTCCAAGTTTGCTCTCCAGTCTTTTGTCCTAAGTCTAGGTTTAATTTGAAGTCTTTGGTGTTTGAATCCAAGTCAAGTGTCAAGTCTGCAATGTCTTAAATCAACTTTTTCCTAATAAATGCATCTTCTTCACTGAAAACTCTGCTTTACTGTAGGAATTCAAACACTGTACTGAACCTTTTGTTTTCAGGCCTAATTGAATATATGCACATCCAAAATTAGGGGAAAGTGTGCCAAATTTCTAGATGATTAGAACTGATTTTTTATATTTAAGAAAATCCGGAAATTATGTCAGACTAAATAATAAAACATTGTTTATTACACTACTTTTGCCACTTATGACAACAACTGCTGCCAAATTGCACACTTTTTTCTAATAATAATGTTTTAAAAGGATAATGGTTGTTAAAGTTTTTGAATCTAATGTTGCGCTTAAGGCACAGGAATCAAGAAAGGAAAAACGTGTGTGTATTTATGGAGTACTTGACATGTTGCAAAACAGAAAATAATATCTCTGAGATCTTTCAGGATTTCATCTGAACAACAACCTTGCACACAAACAAGAAGGCAACATTTCGGGTACTGCTGTTTACTTTTCAGCATGTTTCACTTCAACAACAAATCCGTGGCTGAACCTTGTAAGTGCAATTGTCCAAAATGTTTCTTTTCATTATTGTTTAGCATCATTACAAGGAGTGGACGATATATTATTTAATAATTACATAATGTGCATGTATTCATTTTATTGAATAATATAGTATTCATTTGATGTGTGTCCTTGAATATACTGATAATTGGTTTTGCAAATCAAAAACCCGTATTGGAAAAAAGTGAGGCTTTTATTTCTGTTTTAAAATGCAAATATTGATTTGAAATATAGGCTCGTGCTTTTTTGTGGTCATGAATCGGTAACTAGAAAAAAAACAAAAAAACAAGTACTGCCCAAT
>JAVLVB010001001.1:368783-405637 GCA_032876305.1 Orestias chungarensis
AAAAAAAAAAAAAAAAGACAAGAACAAACTCCAACCGCACCTACAGATCCTGACAATCCTGTTTTTGATTTTACAGGGGAAATAATAGTGCAAGTTTGTGCGGCTGTTGTTCATTAAATCCTTCCGTTTTACTCCTTTGTTAACCTGCCTTCCTGTCTGGGAAGAAACATTCACTAAGGACTTTGTGCTTAGCTAAAAGAAATGTACAAATTAGGAGATTTAATTTTTATAGACTGGAAACGTGTTTCATTAAGAAGTACTATTCTTCCAGCGCAACTGTATGTTTCATTTATCCCAGTGCCCAAGTTGAAATTGAGCCTTGTCTTTGACAGCTGTATCCTGGCAACACGGACAAGACCTAAACGTCCTTGCTATTCAGCTCTCTGTGTCTACATCCTTCTTTTCAATGTGGGAGACTGGAATATAGAGAGTGGTCAAGAGAAGAAATAATTTTAATTTCATAAGTTGTGACAAAAGAAGGAAGAAAATTTAACACAAACTATTTCTTTTTTGTTGTTATAGCCTGGAACGCTTGATGTTTTTGGTGGGTTTCCTATAGTGTATTTGTGAAGAACAAGAAAGGTGATCATTATTGATTGTTTGAATGAAAGCAGCAAAACATTATGTTGACACATTAAAGAAGACATGCTGTCACCATTGCCACTCAATCTGTCAACTACCCTAAAGGCTGTAATCTTACTCTTTCACTGTGTTCAGGCCTGCAGGCTTAGCCCTGATATACATATATATGTACGTATTTTAATTGATCCCTTGCTGGCATCACAACTTGTTAGGAAGCATCCGAAATTACAAAAGCACAATATATCCATGAGAAATCCCTTTCTCAGCTTTCCTCCAGGCCTCTCAAAGACCTGTGGGAAAAGTATCTTCATTATTGCTTCAGTTGCCTAGTTTAGCTTTGTTTCCCCTTTTCTTAGTTTGCCTTTTCATTGTGACATTGCCAAATATAATCTAGGGTTTTTCGTCAGTTAACTAAAAGGAACCAAGTAACACTTCTATATTTTACACCGATCTTCCGTGTGGTGCATCTTTACGCAAGAGCTCTTTCCAAGAGACCTACTCCCTCCATGCTAGGTTGTTTAAACCATATCATTCATGTGTTTACATCATACAAGTTATTTAGTTTTTTATTTTAACCTGGGTTACATTAGACTAATACCAACAAATTTTAATACAGAAATTTGGGCTAAATTAACCGTATGTTTAATAGCTATTTAAAGGTTATTATGTTCAAAATGTATTTTGAATCTGACAATAAAGCCATTTCCAAATTCCAATTTACTGAGATGTACAGTATACAGTACATTAGGTTGTACAATCACAAAATATATGGGTTTATACATAGATTTAAAGATTGCACTTATGGAACATAAAGAAAATTAAAAGTATGTTTTTAAACTAAGAATAAAGCCACCTTTACGCTCATACAATATGCCAAAATAAATGCAGTAAATCCACACAGATTAATTGAAGTAAAACTTTGTCTTTACATTGCCTAAGTAGGCTAAATACAAATTCATACTAAACCTTTGAAAACTTTAAAACCCCTGTAACATTTTCCTTAAACCTTCCATTTCTACATCACATTTTGTTGATGTATCCAGGAACAAGTTTACTAAACAAATGTGAGTTTCATGCTGAAACATGAAATATGTATATACATTCTAAGGCTATAAAGGCACAATGCAGTTTACAGTAACACAGTCCAAAGTAACATGCAGATAAACCATCAATGGCGGGAATTTCTTACTTCTTACCATTGTTTGTGAAAAGGGTGCAAGCCTATTTCTGATTGTAAAGACAAACTGCATATCAAAAACTACAACGGCAGTGCCAACTGTTCTTCATTAAAGAAATAATTTTTAAGAATTCTGTATGTAAAACAAGAAGAAAAATAAGAACATGTAAATGCAATATTGTAGAACATGATATGTGTATATGTATATAGTACATGGTATGGTATATATGTATTGATAACTTACTGTTGGGAGAATTTGAATCCTGGGGAAGAGCTAGTACATTAGGTGGTGACATATCCACTAACATTCTTGAGTCCTCCTTGACGGAAGAGCATTGTCTGTTACCTGGGAAACAAAAAGAAAAGAATCTTTACCAAGCATTGAAACAAGTCACACATAAAAGGCTGAGATGGAAAGGATGAGAATACTATACACTGTGAGTTCCCCAAAACAATTCCTAGCTTATATATAGTGGATAAAAATGTTTCATTTCCCCCTTAATAACTTCTCATCTCCCTCACAGTCTAACTTGTATGGTAAGCATACTGTTTTAATGCAACAATGCAATCGTAATGTCCATCAAACTCAGATCAAATTGCATCATCTTAGCAGTCTGTACAGAACCCTGGCTATGGATAGCCAAGTGTCCCACTCTGAGGGAGAGCACACCAATCCCTTATCCTCTTACACACTGGCCCTGTCAGGGTCACTAGAGGTGAACACTATCTCTGACCCAGGTGTCAGATCCGAAAGAAAACATGGCTAGCCATCACTTAAAGCTCAGGGAAATGACAAAAAAGTAGAAACCACAACAAGAGAAGTAAAAAAAAAAAAAAAAAAAGGTAAGTGGAGCAGACCCAAGTTGCTTCTGAAACAGTGCAATGCAAAAGCATATTGACACAGGCCTATTAAAAAAATTATTCATTGTACATGAACAAAAAAGAAGTAAATGCTAGCAATGACAGGTTACTTGCTGTCAACCTGTTTTGTGGTTTTACTGCACTTTAACAGAAGCCTCGCTGAGTCGGGCTAACTGGGAGACGTTGCCCATGATACAATCCCTCAGCTCGAGCTCGGGTTGCAGTGGTTAGGGTTGGAGGAAATCTCAGGTGACCAGCCCTGGCTATCCCAAGGCATTGCAGTCCTTGAGTGGCCCGGATTTGTCAAAATGGATTTTCCATTAGCTTTTGGTAACAGATGCTAACAGATGCTTAAAGCAATAGGTTGGCAGACCAAGCTCTATAGCAAATTGTGCCAAGTGATATCATGCCGATTAAACCAGGTACTTTACCAGTCTAGACAAGTATAAATGGTAAATGCCTTGTACTTGTATAGCACTTTCTTAAGTCCAGGGGACCCCCCATTCACACATTGGTAATGTTAAGCCACATCTGCCACGGGCGCAGTCTGACCCTGTTGGTTTGATAAAAAGAGCTGCACAATAATCTACTTATTATCAATATATTAATACATACTGTTCTGTAAATAAAATACCCCTGTCCACTTTAAGATTTCATCTGTTCTTGCTTTGTTGATTTGTTTGTTTTGATACATTTTGACAGCTTGACAACCTCAGGAAATGTAACAGGCAGCTTTCAAATGATATTTCCTTTAATAATGGAAAAAGCTACCGAAACCAACCTGGCCCTATGCAAATAATTGCTTTCCCCAAAAACGTAGCTTTTTTGCCACTCTTGTGGGCAACACTTGCCACACCCGTTGCGTAATTACTTTAATTGTATTACTATAAATCTGTTAAAAAACACATCAATCATATCTAAGTATGAATTTCAGCATTGCCACTCCAAAGCCTTGACATATTGTATTTATTTTAGTGATGCAGACATGGAGCTGCTGGTGTGCTTCTTATTGTTGTCCTGCTCCATGACTCAATTGGCCTTAAGCTTAAGATTACATGGCCAGACATTCTTCAGAATTTACCGGCAGGTTGATGATCTGTTGGTGAAGTTGGGCAAGACCTGAAGTAGCAAAGCAGTTCCACAACATCATACTATCACAACAATATTTGAATGTCAATATGATACTCTATTTCTAAAATGCAGTTGATTTGTTCAATGAGTAATCAATGAATTCTTGGAGCAATTTTGGCAGACCAGCAACACCCGGGGTGGTTCACCTGTGTTCGAAAATTTCTCAATATGTGTCCGATGGCATTCATTATGGTTCACTAGTTTCTCAAAGCCTTACAAATAAATTTCTAACCCTTTTCAGATTGTTGGATTTTTATATTTCTCATCAATTTATCTAATGTCTAGGGGGGGGGCTGCTCTCTATCTCCACTGATGTTAATCTCCATTGGTCTTTGGGCAAGAGACAGTGTACACCCTGGGCTACATAAAATTGATTTGTTTTTCACTTTATAGATCTTTGTAGTGTTAGTGAAATTGAAATTAAAGTGACTAAGATAAAAATACAGAGCAATTATATATTTTTTATAGTGTTAGATTGGTTTTGATAATTTTTTACCCATTTTTAAAGAAATTATTTTTTTTTTCCGGATATAAAAGTTTGTTTGACCATGTAAATACAAGTGCCAAAGAAAAAAAATAAAATAAAAATAAAAATGTAACAAATATGTAAGGGGATGCTGAATTAAAAAAAAGAAAAACACTGTTTCCATGTTTACTACAGGTGAAAATGGGATGGGATTAAAAAAATGTAACAATCCACAAGCTTAAATTTTTATGGATTGACTTGAAAATTTGCGTTGGTGTCAGCATTTGCTGAGTCAAACCTATATGAGCCATAACATCAGAATAACAAAAAGAACTGACTTGCCGGGGAAAAGGTTATTTGAGTAATGCACTAAATATGGATGATTTCATGTGCAAACGTAAAGGAAACATTGTATACATGCAAAAGATGTAGGTGTCGTATTTGCTGACTTCATTACTGACACGACATTGTAGGTCCAATCACCTTTACAGCAACCTAATGAGAGCAAAGACAGTTACTTCTTTTAAAAAACATGTGCCTTTACAATTGTGTTTACAAAGCAACGTTATGGAAATAAACCCAACATAAGCCAGGTCACTCTACATCTGCTCAGAACAAGTGTGGAATATGGCTCATAACCACCAACAGCAAATCTACAAGAAGACCATCTCATTATTTTCCGTAGCAACAAGGGCATCCATTCAGCTGGAGTGCAGAAGTCGTTTAGCTTTTTTTGGAACAAACTAAATGTGTATATGCGACGAGACCCTAGAAACCTCGCAATCGTCCACCTTTAAATGTAACATGTAATTAAAGAGGTCATGTAATGATTTTTTTGTGTGTGTATTTCCCTTTAGTGTCTGCTTCATGTAGAGATTGTGCACCTGTGAAAGGGCAAATCTAAATTAAATCTCAAAGGTAATTAATATTTTGTTTGAACAGTCACGCCCAAACTGTCCTGCTGCCAGTCAACATTATCTATTAGTGACCACTGTTTCTCTGTTAATTTCACATTCATTGCATAGGTACACATCTCAAAACGTCACACTTCATTCTGCCATAAATTAAACTTAACTGCAAGATAACCACTCTTAAGCCAAATTTTAGACTTGTCATTGCAATTATTGTTTATGGGACTCAATGTGTTTTTACGTATGAATATGTGCGAAATTATTAATGGAGCTAATAAGTTGAAAAAAAATTACTGAAAAACACAGATAAACGTAATATAATTCCTATAAGTAATCAGAGTTGCAAAAAAAATAAATAAAATCTGACAAAATTAACACGTGTGACGAAGAGATAATCGAGGTAAGAGAATTATTCTGCGTGAGTGTATGAAAGTATAGTGCAGGAGTACAAGTGCAAAAAAAGACTTTCAGGGAAAGTATGAGGAAACCAACTGAGGACGGATTGATTACAAAATGAAAAAGGTAGTGCTTTGAAGATTAGCTAAAAAGAAAATTATTAAATAATACAGGTGTCCTGTACATTTACACAAAGGATATTCAGCAGCTTTATCAAGGCACTACAAAGTTACGATACAGAACAATACTTTAAGTCAGTCAAAGTCTGTTCACGTAATAGCAAACTTTTTGCTTTGTTTTTTTTTTTTCCATCTTGATGTACATCATCTCCCTCAACTATAAGGCCATCTTGAAATTGAAACCAAAAATGATTAGTCCAATACCTAAACATTCACTGTCTGGTTCCATGTCTCATACTGCTACTCTTACTCATAGATAATGGTTTATTACTTATATAAAGGCCGAATACACATCCAAATTTCCACTCCGGTGACCTTGCATGAGTTAGAGTCAACTCTTTAACTCCATTCACAACATATCAACTGTAAAAGTAAAATGTTATTTGACATTTTTTAACATTCCATTAAAACGCAAGACTCATTTTTTGTATTGTCCTTTAAACAAAAAAGTAATATTTTCAGATAATGGTCTGAATCACGAGTTAATGTTGCATTCAAGAAATTGGTACTTTACTTAACTACCTTTATTTTTACTTAACTACATTTTGACTTTGGTTTGGTTTCAGATATTTGAATTCTTTAGTAGTTTGACCCAGCTTTACTGACATGTTATAATCCAATCAGATCCAACAACTTTATTTTTTTATTACAACACAAAATGGGCTTTCTTCCATTAGCAGATGTATTTATATATATTGTATTGTTTGCAAAAAGAATTGGGATTCGACAACGGCAACTACTTTTTAAAATTACCGTGTTTATATTGCAATGAAGCTAAAAAAAAAATACAGCACATCTCAACGGCTAAAAAGTGAGGAATGGTGACAAAGTAAGTCAACATACTACAACAATAATAATGTTTGAGCTCAATGCTAAGATAAGCAGTTACTCATATATAAATAATTTTACCCTTTATTGTTTGGTCACTTTAGTTTAACAGTTAATTGGAGACAGATATAGTTGAATACTATAGAAAGTTCAGATGTGTAGCTGGTTGGATTTATCGGTTTAACAAATATAACTTTCCATGACTAAGGGTATAAGTGTGAAGGACAACATAAATCAAATTAAATAAAAAGTCGCATTCGACACATTTACTCCTGCAAACATATTCAGTGAACTGTGTTTTGAGAATCTAATGTATTTGGCTATAACGTTGTCTTTGCATCATGCTAACCGTTACATGTTCCATGTTTAAGACGCAACCCACAGGTGGATGAAGGGAGGAAGAGGCTCCATCCCTCCTTCCACCTCCACTGGTCCGCCTGCCAAGTGTTCCTACAAGCACAAACCCCCAATGGAGACCCGAAAGTCCCTGCTGATGTCATCAACAAGATGCTACCTGTTTTTGAAAAATGCACACCAAAGCAAAATACAAGGAGGGGGGGAAGAATTCAGAGACCTACCCAGAGGAAACCAACAAAGGGCAATGGAGTACCACAAAGCGCATATCCAGCATCTGCTGCATTCAACAGGATGTGCTAATGCATCATTTTCTCTACCTTTAGGGCTGAACAGGAAAAAGCCTGCACTTAGGGGAAAATCCCTTAAAATGTTTGTCGTGTTGTGATTGTAAATATTTTTTGTTTCTTATTTTCAAATCAGAGCTATATGCATTAACAACAAAACACATCGGAGGGATGTGTTATGTAGTATTTGCATTTTTAACGTGATGCATAAATCATTTACAGACTTACTAGTAGGATAGTCTTCGGAGGTTTCCATTTCCATTTCTTCAGAGGCTCTGTAAAATATAGAAGAGGAGAAATTAGTGGAATATTTGATTATTTTTTGCACAAATGCATTTTCTCTATCTCCAAATTTGTTTTCATACATGGACAAACTTTTTTGTTCATATATAATTGTTGCAGAAAACATTCATGCAATTCCATTTAAACTGTTTTGTTTAATTTTAAGTTTGACTCAGTTTTTTAATTTTTTAATTTAGAGCCAGTTCACAACAATTGTAATCTCATGGGATGTCAAAAGATAAAAAGGCTCAATTAATGTTCAGAAATATATAATTACAGCAATCCAATACAATCCAACCATATCCATTTTGGTTCTGTCATATTCATAAAGCAACACGTCAGATTTAGTAATTTAGAAGATGCAACAATTCCTCTGATTTGATGTGCATGAGAGAATATCGGTTGGTATGTTCATGTCTTATGAAATAGAGAAAATAGTGTATGTTAACGATGTAAGGGAAGTTACCTTTACTAATAAACTTAAAAACGCACACTTTGTTTCACGTTCTTAATGTAATTATCCAGTAATTTCCATGAATGCATGTCAATAAATCTGACTGGTAAACATCAAATCCACATGCAGAATTAAAATACAGCTGAAGAAGCAGTTTGACTATGGGTCACTGGTTAGCAGGCAAAAAAAACAGAATTGTGAAATCCTATTAGCTGGAAAGAAAGTTATAAAATACTTTGAATTACAGTTTGGCATGCTGTGCCCAAGAAGTAAAGTATCTTAACATTTTTAGAAGTGAGACATTTGATTGTTTGAAAGCAAACCAACTACACTAAAAGATAGTTTTAAAATAACTTCAAACAAAATTTGGACAAAATATTATCATAACCATGTGTAAATGTGTCTTTAAGCTTGCTTTTTACATATAAATTGTAAAATTAACAGTGCAGGAGATTGAGTTTTAACCTCTAACTGAAAGGTCAACAAAAAAGTGAATGCACTGACCAGAATTTCCTCATGCAGGCATAACTTTTTGTTTGATTCTTTAGTCAAATTTTTGGGGGGGCCTTCATAGCCACTTAGTATCGCATGTAAACTTAACCCCTTAATAAATCACGTTACACATTTTCTGACTTATGTAATGGCAGTGTCAAACAGTTTCAAACAGACAGTTAACAGCCATTAGTAATAGATTTTTTATTTATTTATTTTCTTTCTTTTTTTTTTGCTTTCTCTTATTTTGAGTGAGCTTCACACAGAACTACGCCGAATAGTGAAAGCACCACATTTTGCAGTTTCAGATTCGCTGCATTCCAACACATGAAACGCTCTTGTGACACGGAACAAGTTCAACCTTGAAGAAAAGTATATATATATATATATATATATATATATATATATATATATATATATATATATATATATATATATATATATATATTGGCTGACTGTGTAAGTGTCAAAACAATGTTAGAAACAATTGTAAGTTAGTGAAGGATGGAGGGAGGGGTGGTGCGCGGTCTCCACCTGCCTACAAAATAATCAAAAATAATAATAATACATATTAAAATAGAACTTTACCTAATGTATCCAATGAGGTTTCAGGAAGATATAGATTTTTTTAACTCCAGATCAACATGTAGTAATCCCAAAAAAAAAAAGAAAGAAAGAAAAAGAAAGAAACAAATAGTTGTAATGCTGAAAGCTCAAAAAGTTGTGGAGCCGCGCATCTGTCTCCTGCAGGTCTGTCGCTGTTCGAGGCTCTCAAGTGCGTCCCCCCCCCATCCCCTCCTCCTCCTCCCTGTCGAGTTTTCCACCTTAAAGAGCAACACCAACGGCGCGTTATCGACATGTACCTTCAACTCAGCCCGAAGTTCCGTACCAAAGAAAGAAAAGACAGACAAGAAGGTGACGCAAGCTGATTCGCAAACCGTTCTTTTACATCGCGAACGTTTAAGGCAAGAACAAAGAAGAATTAGAAAAAAAAAGGGAAGACTCAACAAGTTGGTGAAGGGAGCGAAAGAGAGAGGAGGGATGGATCAAACTGGATCCACCGGTTCCTGAGGAATTAGCCATAGCGACAGGGGAGCAGCCGAGCTATTTTCAAAAGCCAAGGCTCCTAGAAATCCGTGGGCAGGCGATGCTGACTCCCAAGGTCGCGCGCGTTAATCGCGAAGCGTGGATGTGATAAAAAAACTAACCTCCCCAGCACAGCACAGCGCGCCGCTGTCAAACTTACATGTCCCCAAAATATCATTTGAATCCAGCGACAAACAATAATCCTACTAACAGTAACAAAATAACAACAATACTAAAATGGCCATAAATATTAAGGTCAGAGTTTATCCACCAGACAGTGTATAAGGCCACTGATTATAAGGAGTTATGTGTCACATTTTTGATTGTCTTTTTATTTTTCCTCCTCTTTCTGTCTGTGATTCCTGCATGACTTGGGAAGCTGACAGACAGCTGCAGTTCAACAGGTTATCCGATCAGCGCTCGTCTTCCAGGAGAGCCAGTCTTGTCTTTTTTTTTCTTTCTTTCTTTTTTTTTTTGTTCCCCATTTATCATACAGACGCTCCTTGTCTGCCTGTTTGCTGCAGACATGCGCCGCCAGCGGCTCTCAAAGCAAAGATACAGTTGCGACACAGACACTGAATGAACAGTCTAGCATTTAAAATGATTTAAAAAATAAATAAAAGAGAGAGAAGCCCGATGCACGCTCACAAATGCCTCTATTTTTTTTATTTTATATCATTATTATTTACCTTAATTAGGAAGGAGTTATGTTTTTGTTTTATTTTCCCTTGGATTTGCACTCTGATCCACAATGAATGTATAGAATATAATGTTATTCTTGCCCGATATTCGCCATGCAGCCCGGACTGAGAGGTAGTTGGTTCCGCAGCAGCAGCAACGGCAGCAGCAGCAGCAGCAGCAGCAGCAGCAACAGTTGTTAAATCCACCACTTCCTCCTCCATCTCCTCGCTCGGTGGCCGCACGCGTTGCTATTCTGGGATGTTGGTCTGACACATAGAAACGGATCACACAGCGTGGACAAGCCTGTCTCTCTGCTCGGCTCGCCAGTCGATCAGGTTACAAGTAGCCTCATGTCTGAACCCTTTATTTATTTATTTATATATTTATTTTATTTTTGCATAAAACTACCCCCCCCCCTTCCATTCCAGTAGCTCGTGATGTTTAATAGTTCATAAAAAAAGCAAATAGACATCTGAAACATTAAAATTATAATTTAGGTGAAATATAGTGATGTATCGGTCTATTCTTAGTTTCTTATTAATATAATGAATACCCATATAGGGTGCTATAATATTTAATTTCCTCAGCAATAACAATCAAAAGAATGGACACACACACAGACACACACACACACACACACACACACACACACACACACACACACACACACACACACACACACACACACACACACACACAGATTTAAGCAGTAAAATGAAATATATAACAAAACAATAGTTTATTCTAAGCCATATCAAAACAATCAGTCAATCAAAAAAACTGGATTTATCCCAAATGGAAATTAAATGTTGTTGGAGTATCTCATTTAACTGAGGAGTTGTTGTAGATGGTGATGGCTGTGGGCATCACCATCTTTATCACAATGAATTCAAACTTCCTTTTAAACGCAGCAAGATAATTGGACTATTTTATCACAATACCAAGACTGAGACCTTTAACTAGAATGCAAGTTTCCATCATCACTGTTCTGAATCAACCACAGTGAGAAGAACCATTGTATTTGGAATTTTTAAAAAAGAGGAGAGGTGGCAACTATCGAATCTTGTGGAAAAGTTCCAATTTAAAACCGACTGCTGACCAAAAAGCACACAATAGCTTGTCGCTATTTCCATGGAAAGATTTTTGACAATCCTCAAGACCTGTGGGAAAATATTTTGTAAACTGTAGAGACATAAGGTGATTTTGTTTTAATATGCTTACTTTTACTTATGGTATAAGGATAATGCAGCATTTTAGAAAACAATAAAAAGTGATAGGCTTGATGGTCTGCCATGCTGCTTCAAGGACCTGAAACCTGAAAGATCAAGCATACTTAGCTTATGCAGAAAAATGAATTTTAAACACCAGCAACTAACTCTGTATGACTAACTAACTCTGTATAACAAAAAACAAAAAAAAATGTTTCAGAGCCTAATCACAGTTTGGATTTGATTGGGATGCATAAATTGAACTTATTTATTTTTTGTTTACCAAGAGCATGGTGAAGCTTTTTTTTTTTACTTGTGCCTTTTAGGTATTGACTTTATTATGCAGACAACAGTTGTTGGTGTGACGTCACAATAGTTATGACACGTGACTGCAGTGAAACATCTCTAAAGCCAATGCATTGACACTCCTGGTTTTGTCATATTCTTGTCAGAGCATGGTCAGAATGCTTCTTACCAATCTGGTTCCAACTTGCATTATGTAATGATGTGACATATCACAAAGGTGTATTTACATGGTTTTATATTCAAGTTTATATTTACAAATGTTTTAACTTCTTTCATTATGAGCTTACCTGTTATTCATAGGTTTTACTACTGTAGTAAGCTGATAACACACCAAATATAACAATCGTTACAATGCAGTCTATCTGACACAATGTGAGGCAGTGCCATTCTGATTATGCGAGCAAATATTTAACTATTTAATATCTAAAAATAGTTTTCTTATTAGGTAGCTTGAGAGAGGCATGAGATCACGTTTGGAAATGCTTGTTCTGAATCACTTAAGGTTGCTTGCAAAAACAGCCCACCCAGGATAGCCTCTCGTTCTGTACCTCATCCCTGCTTCCCAATAAAATAATATAAAATAAAATAATAATAATAATAAAAATAAACTTTATAATATTGAACTTAATGGAAGTAAAGTACAATATATATATATTTTTTCTGCACTAGGTTTGCAGTTAACATCAAGATTATAGATTATTGAAATTTTGCACTAGAGAGGACTAAACCAGATTTTTTGGGGCTAATAACACCCATTTTGCTTGATCAGAGTGCCATATTGCCCATGAACCCCCCTACTACCCATGATTAATGAAAATTCTTGTTTAGTGTAATCAGTTTCATAAATCCAGTTTCTTAAACTGCCAGGAATAAACCATTTTATAACAAACTACTTTAGAGGCTCAATAGGCTTAAAATAAAGTGGATTGAATTGGACTCAACATACATTTCTTTAACTGGCTAGGAAACTGGTCCAGTAAATGGCATTGCAAACATGCTTTCTGTGCATTAGCTTTACACAAGTAAGTTTAAACCTTTTATCAGTTAGGGTGTAACTTCAAAACTTGGCTCAATATAGAAAAGCCTATAGTGAGGGAATTGTGTCTTATCATTACTTTGGAACATAATGAACCGAAACTGAAATAAATCATTTCACTGAGTACTTGCTGCATTGAAGTAATGTACCAAAGATTGCGTTTTGCTTTCAGTCACAAGGTAGTCCTTTAAAAGGTGCTTGTTTAAAGGACTACCTTGATCTGTCGGAAATCTATAGGAGCAACAAAACTTATTGATTATGTAAAGATCTCAGTCCAAATACAAGCTACTTTTCAGACTGTTTCAATAGCTAATGACGTTGAGAAGTAACAATGTTTAAAAAGCCCAACAACATATGGTGTGGTCTGTTAATTCCGCTGTTTTAATGTTTGTTAATTATTTATTCCATAAGACCATTCATAAAAGGTTTGTTTATTTGGTAAAAATGAATAAACTGTTTGACAACTCTGATCAAACCAAAACAGTTATAAAGAACCGCTTTAGATTGGAAACTTTTTCAAACTGATTGGTAATGATGTACCAAGGATTTTAATTGATTTTCTGTTTTAGATTGGTGTTATATAGATAAACTGATTCTTGATTCTATTCCTTACAGGTGATATTTATTGCAGGAACAAAAAAACATTGTCATATAATACACCTTTATAGAATTGAAGCATTACTTAATTTTTTATCTCTTCTAAAAAAAAGAAAAAGTTACTTTATTGTTCACAAAGTCTGTATTAAATGAATAATGACGGATGTTTTAGCAAGGCGGTTTCAATGGATTTGCGAGGTGGCTTAACTAATTAACATAATAACACAATTTTGGTTATAACATACAGTAATCTTCTAATCTGTAAGTAGAAATCAAACAATCTATAACATGAGAACAGCCTGAAGCTTTTCAAATCAGCTTTAAGCTAAAAAAAGTTCAATCTATTTTTTTGGGACTACGATTTAGGACTAACATTTTTAAATAAAAATCAGACAAGTTACGTACCTGACAGACTTTTACACAGATCAGTTAAATTCCAATAGATTTTGAATTGTTTTTACTGCAGATAGAGTTTTGACTTTAAAAACTGCAATGAAGTTGCACTTAAGTAAAACAAACAGAAATGTAAAAAATAATCTTTGTGGGGTCCAAAGACTTGACTTATACTCTGGTACTATACTCTCCTTAACAACTTCAATCTCATGTAGTCAGAAGGGAAACAAACAGGGCATGTGTGAGCTAAATGTTTCAACATTAACAATATGCTTATATTCTTCTGTGAGGGGCTGAATTAATTTGCCACGGACGTTTGCCAGATGTGGACTACTAACAGTTCTTAACTACTCCTCATATAACTAACCACAGGTGTCTCCAAATAAACTCTATTTTAAATACAAACCGGATACCCAAAAAGTTGGGACACTAAACAAACTGTGAATAAAAACTGAATGCAATTATGTGAAGATGGAAAATGTCAATATTTTATTCGTAATAAAACATAGATGACAGATCAAAAGTTTAATCTGAGTAAATGTAACTATTTAAAGTAAAAATATGTTGATTCAAAATTTCACAGTGTCAACAAATCCCAAAAAAGTTTGGACAAGTAGCAAAAAGTGGCTGGAAAAAGGAAATTGAGCATATAACGAACAACTGGAAGAACAATTAATATAATTAGGTCAATTGATAACATGATTTGGTATAAAAAGAGCTTCTCAGAGTGTCAGTGTCTCCTTGAAGCCAAGATGGTAAGAAGATCACCAACTCCACCATTGTTGCGCAGAAAGATAGTGCAGCAATACCAGAATGGTGTTACCCACGCGTAAAATGGCAAAGACTTTTAAGTTATCATCATCAACCGTGCATAACATCATGAAAAGATTCAGAGAATCTGGAACAATTGCTGTGCGTAAGGGTCAAGGCAGTAAAACTCTACTGGATGCTCGTGATCTCCAAGCCTTTAAACGTCACTGCACCTCAAACAGGAATGCCACTGTCAAGGAAATAACAAAACGGGCTCAGGAATACTTCCAGAAACTATTGCCAGTGAACACAATCCACCGTGCCATCCGCCGTTGCCATCTGAAACTCTACCGTGCAGAGAGGAAGCCATTTCTAAGCAAGCTCAACAAGCTCAGACGTTAGCACTGGGCAAGGGGTCTTTTGAAATGGAGTGTGGCAAAATGTAAGACTGTTCTGTGGTCAGATGAGTCACCATTTGAAGTTCTTTATGGAACACTGGGACGCCATGTCATCAGGACCTGAGAGGACAAGGATAACCCAAGTTGTTATCAACGCTCCGTTCAGAAGCCTGCATCACTGATGGTATGGGGTTTCATGAGTGCTTGGGGCATGGGCAGCTTGCATGTCTGGAAAGGCACCACTAATACAGAGAACTATGTTCAGCTTCAAGAACAACATTGGCTCCCATCTAGACGTCATCTCTTTCGGACAAGACCCTGCATTTTTCAACATGATAATGCAGCAATCACATTCTGCAGCAATCACAACATCATGGCTACGTAGGAGAAGGATCCAGGTACTGAAATGGTACTGAAACAGTTAGAGGCCTGTATCAGACATGAATGGGAGAGCATTCCTATTTCTAAACTTGGGAAACTGGTCTCCTTTGTGCCTAGACATCTGTTGAGTGTTGTAAGAAGAAGGGGGGATACCACACATTGGTAAAAAATGGCCTTGTCCCAACTTTTTGGGGATTTGTTGACGCCATGAAAGTTTGAAACAACATATTTTTCCCTTAAAATGATACATTCTCTCAGTTTAAGCTTTTGATCTGTGATTTATGTTGTATTCTGAATAAAATATTAGACGTTGGCACCTTCACATCATTGCATTCAGTTTTTATTCACAATTTATTTAGTGTCCCAACTTTTTTGGAATTTGATTTGTAGTTTTAAAATTGTTTGAGAAAAATAACATAACAGTAATATCTTATCTTCTCATTGTAAGCTAACTATATCAATACAAAGAAACTTCTTGGTTATTGAAACAAAAGTAGCTTCCAGCCCGTTTAGCTTATGTTTTGGAACTGTTTTGCATAGCTTGTTTACTCTTTGGACTTAACAATAAATGCTTTGTATTTAGATTTAAATGATGGATTCGCACATTTTTTTAAAATCTTTTTGGTTAGATTTAGAAGAAAAACACACATGGGTTGATTGATTTGCAGCTGGCTTATGTTTATATCTAGTGGTTGTCAGAAAAGAGGTGGTGTGCACCTTGGACAAATTACCAGTCCATTGCAGGGCAGCACAGAGACAGAAAGAACTGACAACCATGCGCAAACACTCACACTAAAGGCAATTTAGAGAGACAAATTAATATTTTACTCATGTTTTTGCAATTTGGGATGAAGTTGAAGTACATGTAAGTCTGTAAGGCCTTTAATAATTCCCAAGGAGGGATGTTGTGAGAATGACTGAATGTAATTAAAAACTAGAAACTTGATAAAGTAAGGTTAGTTCTAAATGAAATGCATAATGTATTACCATTTTATGATGTAAACACAAATAATCATAAGACATTCTTATTAACAGAGCCGTTTTGCAGTATCTTCATTATTTGGAACACTAGGATTCTACTTTTTTGTATTTAAGCCGTTTGCCTTTCTTTTGTGTAATGCCTAATGCATGACCTTTCCTTTGCTGCAGCTCCCTCCTGTGGTAACATAATAAAACCTTTCTTTTTACAGCCAAGTATCGAGGACTTTTGTACTCTGAAAGTATATATCAACTCATATAAAACAAATGAATGCATGAATGTCATTTAATTCGAAGAGTAGCTTTGAATGAGTAATTTGTTTGTATTTTCTGAATGACATTATTATGAAGCGGCTGAATCCTTCCCCTTAGTGTTTGTGTGTGTCAAATGATTGAGGATTCTGTGGTCATACTGAAACGGTTTGTAATAATGGAGACTCATTATCATATGCATCAAACTTTTGATACTAACAAAGAATTTTATTATGTCATCTAGAGCAATGTTTTGAGTTTTTTATGTCACTCAAAAAAGGAGCTTTAATTTCCCAAAGACATCATCTTCTTCACTTCTCATAGCCACCCACACACACCACCAACAGTAAAACTGAAACAGCTTTACATTTTACACATTTTCTCAAAGTATTCCATGTGTTAAAACCGTATCCATTTGGTCTTAGTAATTTCTGTGAGCAAGCAATGTTCACAAATTGCAACCTGGTGCTAAAATGCAACCCCTTTTTTATTGTTATTACTTACCTATGAGGTTTTCCGCCGAAAGCCTGTGCCTTGTAATGTTCGCGCATCTTTTTTCTTAGCCATAACCCAAAATAACATTTTTAGGAGAGTATTTAGGGTAAATTGTAAATATATATGTGTCAAAAATGTCACCCTTCAACATTTTTATTATTCTGTGTCAAAAGGGTCACCCTTCAACATTTTAACATTAAGATACTTCACAAACACATATACAGGAGCTGTTTATGTAACTACGCTTTACCTTGTGCAAGTTACAAAATTTTTCTATTATTATATAATATATTTGATATGCTGTAAGGAATATGTATGACATTACCTGTTGCTCATCATCCACTCTTGATATATGGTGTGCATTAAATGCAGAAAACATTCCACTAGTGCTTTTCTCAAGCATTAATTATAAACTGTAATTTTCCAAAATAAGCATTTATGTTTTGGTAGACAGTGTTGTTATGCTTTTTTTAAGGTAAGCACACAACTTTTTTTAAATGCATAGTTTTTTTAAAGATGTATTTTTTCTGAGCTGCAGATAAGACAATGTTAGACACAGCGATGTAATCTAAATGGCAAAAAGAAGTGCATGAGAGAAAATGAAGCACACCCAGACTGGAAAATGTCTTGCAAACAGCGATGGAGATATCATCAAATCTAAAAGTAATGTGCTTGCTTCGTTTTCCCACAACCAGTTTTCAGTTTCACACACATGAACATTTTCTAATAACTGTCCCCAAGACCCTTTTACCTCAAAATGAGCCCACTGCACAAACACCCACAAAGTTTGGTTATTGCATGACTTTGTGGTAAATTGTCACATCCTCACATCTGAAACTACAAAATCCCCTGCTAGACATGTGCAAGAGTTGAGAAGAGTTAGTTTATAGTCTCTGAAATGAACTCACACAAACCAGATGGCAAGGTTTTCGAGCAAAATAGTTTAAGATGTTTTAGAAAGTACCATGTTTAACAGAATAAGCTAAAACATGTAATTCTCAAGGTAATACTAACAGAAGCCACTGGTGGTCCAAGAAAGGTCTCCCTTTAAAAAAACTATACAAAGCTGTATTTTAAGTAAATAAAGCTATATGCAGTATAAGCTAATGCACTTTAGTAAAGTGAATACATTTTCAGCTGTGTTTACACGTTCATTTGTGCTGTGCAGGTCAAACTAATATCAAGTATCTTGTTATGTTTTAAGAAATTCACAATTCTGGAGTGCAGTTTAATTTAATTGTATCATCAGTGAGCTGTCATATTGTATAAAAGATAATATTCCCAACAATTTTAAAAGTTTTATGTAGGTCTGCAATAGTTTGGGTAGGAGGAGAAAGAGGGTAAAATGGTAAAGGCTGTACTTGTATTGTGCCATGTCAAGTCCGACAAATTCAATATGTTTTGCACTACTATCAGTCTTTCACATATTAATGGTGGTAAGCAGCACTGTAGCCAAATCTATCATGTACAAGTGTGAGGATTACTGCCCCAGCTTGACTGAGCACATGCATTACAGTTGCCCCACCCGAGCCACTTGGTGTACTTTATGTTAATTAAATATTAAAATTAATATGGATGTTACAATTAAACAACGGAAAGAAGCTATAACCCTATAAATAAGATATCATCAGAACAGATTTTTTTTTTTCTGAGAGTTATTTGACATTAATCAGACAATTACATAATATTCTCAATTATGGAGATATCACTGAAACTTTATATTCTCCAGTTAAAGAACATTCATGGGTTAAATATAGGTCCAACACAAAACATACTACGCATACTGTTAAACGTAATGTTGGCAGCTTCATCATGTTGGAATGCGTAGCTTTCATAGTAACACTGAAGCAGGTCAGAGTAGGTGAGAAAATAGATAGAGCTGATCAAGTAGAAAAAAAGCAAAACCTTTTCATTTGCAAAAGATTCACTAAGGTTTAAGGTTGCAAAATAAATTTTAAACATGTTAAATATAAAGGTTCTTTTTGAAAGTGCTTTAAAGAACTGACAGGCAGAAAACTTGTTTAAAGGAATAAAAACTACACACTGACATCTTGTATTTAAGCAATTCAATTCTCTCCAATTGAAGCAATCATACTTCCCAACAGATTTATTGTCGTAATCTGCTTTTCAATTTGCACCCAACCTGTCCACTACATTTGTGCCCAAGGGTTCATTTCTTTTGAGCAACTGCAAGCCATATTATTACTGAGTAAAGAGAAAGCAAAGTCAATAGAATGCCTAATTCATTGTCTTCATGGTTCTATAACCCAGAACTGTGAAATTACAGTACAGAAATAAGCATATTAGCATGTCTTGGAAAACATCAACAAAACACATCTGCCTGCAGTGTCCTTGGACTGCACCCCCTTCCCCCTCCTCATTTTTGCTGTGTTTTTTGTTGTTGTCATTCTGTACACCAAGGTGTTTGAGCTTTTGTTTTGCACAATGAGCCATTCTGCATATTTGCACAGACATCAGTCCTTCATCCTTGACCTTGCGAGAAAAAATTCAAAGGTTTGAAATATCACTTGAAACTCTTTTGCATCACACTTGAAACAAATGAAGCCTTGATACATTGTTGTCTGAATTTGTTATAGTGTCTTGATGCCCAGCGTATTTGCACTATATTTATAACCATGAGTTCAGTGTCCCATAAGAGCTGCAAGTGGCAAACAATACAAAGTATTAAAGAACAAGAGTATCTGGCAGAAAAAACACAGAAATATAGTGCCTTGCAAAGTAAATTCACCTCTTTTCCCAATTGTTACATGAAGCACTGGGATTCACCATTCTGGGATTTTATGTGATAGCCACTCAAAGTAATGTGAGGAAAGTAAAGCATATGTTTCTCAGTCAATACTCTGACATAACCAATTTTGCAAACTTGGATATATTTTCTTTCCCACTTCTCTGATTGTACAGAATGTCTTTAAACAGCAATTTTAGATTGTCATATAAACTTAGATTTGGACTAAGATGGAGTCATTCTAATGACATGTTTTTGTATAACCATTATATTTCAAGGTTAGGTTACTTATATATCACCATTCATACATCTGATTAAAAGTGATTTATAGAATATTAGAGACAAGGAAGAAACATATAAACAAAACTCGAAGGTATTGTAGCACTTGAATTCATCTTTCCATTAAGTGTGACCAGGTTCAATGTCCATGGTGAAGAAATCTCATGGCTAATGCTCATAAAACCATTTACTCCACACATGCCATTTTACATGAAGGGGATAAAAACAGGTTTTGGTCTGCTCTCAACGGAACGCCTTCATTTGCATGTCTGAGGTGCCACCTAAGTGACAAGTTCAAAAAATGCCTATGGCAGAGCTTGGTCTATAAAGTGACTAGCTTAAAAAAAGCAAAGCTGTTGCTGTAGCAGTGTTGTTCAGGACATGTCTAAGCTCTGCCACGAAAATGCAACCTTTTTGCATTAGAGATTATGATTACCATTCCGAAAGCACAATACTGACCTGTGTTTGAAGCACAATAAGACTTTTAAAATTAAATAACTAAACATAACTTCCTTTTTATGTATCAATTAAAATTATTTGGTTGAACTTTACAGGAGTCCAGCTTGTCTACTAAATGATAAATGGCCACTTGTACAGCTTGTCCATAGGACAGCAATATGTTTGACACCACATTCAATCATTCACATAAAAGCCACAATGTAGTAGACACAGCAGCCCAGAACTGAGGGTCTCATGCAACAGCGCCACTGTCACCCCTCAGTGTCTCTAACTAAGTTACAAAATATTCTCTGACAATAAAATGCTGGGTCACAGTTCAGATAAATGTTTTTAGGTAAAGAGTAGAAAAACCTAATGCGGTGAAAGGTGCTGTGAAAGGCATTTCTTTACAAACTTTACATTTTCTAAAAATACCTCTGAACACCTGCCTGATTACACTCAACAAAGTTTTACTTTTAAAGTGGAGTTAGGAAAAATGGGACCAAATGTTACGTAATTACAGTACTTCCCAGCAGTTAATTCAACATCTATTTAAAATTAGACTGGTTATACAAGCATGAGTTTACACTCATTGTAAAAAAAAAGTGCCGACATGTGTGCATGTCTACGCTTTCAGACATCTCACTTAAACATGCACGCTCATTAACCACCGAAACCATGCTGGAAATTTTATAAAGTGAGGGTGTTTACAGTCTGTGGACCCCTTTTTCCTTACAGTCTTTGACAACTTTCAGTACCATAGAAATAGGAGATACACTGTGATAACAATTGAAACCTTCTCACGTTGGCCCCCCTTGCATAGTTTAAATGGGTTAGCAGAACAACAATTTTATCTGAATATCTGACGAAATCAGCATCCGTGCATAAAAGAGGTTTTGTGGTTTGGAGGCAGTTGCATGTGTGCAAAGGCGAGGTTGCTTGACACAGATGTGAAAAAATAAACTTTATTATATCTATCTTTATCTATGTATGTATTAATACAACTACTCACACCCACTCCTCCCCTAGAGGATGTTTTTTACCTACCAGAGGCCTACCAGAGGCCTAAGAGCAAAAGCCTTTTCTTAGTATCTTAGCTGTTCCTACGACAATGTACGGTCACCGCACCAACGACAACGGACACTCCTGGTGGTGTGAATGAATCAGTCAATGTTTTGCTCACTATAGTTTTAGTAGTTAGTAATTTGTATAGACAGTGTTTATTTAGCATTATATATTGATCTTATCTGTGATGCTTCACTGGAGCCAGTTGCTCCAACCGGTACACTGTCTTCTGCAATCTTTAAATTTGGAGCGGGCTGTTACATTAGATCGGGGATCGATTATTCTGCCCTGTGACGTCATCGTAAAAAATTTTTCAATCATCCTCACAAAGTTGAATTTGTGTCCACAGAGAAAGGAGGATTTTGTAGTCGTAAAAATAAGAGTGGTATTCATAAGACTTTGCACTCGCAGCATTCAGATTCATACTCTCAGACTCACAAATATTTCAGCAGAATTTTGGGTACAAGGACTTTATTGACATATAAATAGGAAGACAAATATTGGAGCTGCGCATACACCTTTTTGACAGCGATCTTACTCGATACAATTGCAATGAATAGATTCATCACAAAACAAAATGAAATAAGTTTCGAATTTAAGGAACCCCACCACATTACATCGAGTCATTGACTTGCAGCATTCCCTCCCCCGGAATCAGCAGATCGTAATAATAGCTTGCGTTGACTTTACAGCAATCCCTCATACTGAGCATGCATATAGCAACAGTGGAGAGGAAAAAACTGCCCTTTAATAGGAAGAAACCTCTAGCAGAACCTGGCTCAATGCAAGTAGCCGTCTGCAACGGCTGACTCGCTGTTTGAAGTGACAGAAAAATAAAATAGATGCAGAGGATACTGAAAAAAAGAGAGTTTATAGCAGCAGTTGTAGAGCGTCACTGGCAGCATCTCAGCCCATGTTCTCCTTCAAGAAGCTGTCTCAGCTAAGAGAACGCAGGGCTGCCAACTCTCACGCATTGGCCGGGAGACTCACACATTTGATCTGTTTCACACGCACTCATGCCACACCTCCGATTTCTCACGCTGAATTAAACAAAAGTTTTTACAGTTTATTTGGAAAAGCTTAAAACGATTCCAGACTGGACATAGGGAGAACTAGGAGTATTCCCGAAGCGTCAACCTAAAATATTGGCCTGCTGCCCTGTGTGTCTCTCCGCTGCTATGAGAGAGACAGGCCACTTATAGGCCACTCATGCCAGAAGCATGTGACTAGGGAAAGGCAAATGGTTTATTTTGATTAAGACCCGCCCCAACAGTCCGTATCAAGCACATAGGTGTGGAAGAAGGGGCGTGGCGTGTGTCTGGTGACGGCAACTAGCATAGCTAGACCGAGTCTCTTGCTTCACAGAAATGTGCTGTAGGAGGATGCAGAAAAAGGCAGCAAAGTAACAGATTTGTTTTTCTTTTAAGTTTAATGTACAAACATTTTGTATTTAAAGTTTAAACACAGTATGATGTCCAGAGACCCCGAAAGGTACTTGAGACCTCATATATTCTGGTCACAAATAGTAATTATGGAGCCTATATACATTTACATTTACATTTATGCATTTAGCATACGCTTTTATCCAAAGCTACTTAAAAAAAGAGGGTTTAACATTGAACTACGAGGCAATTTACCTGCAATATGCTAGGACAGGATTTAACAATAATGATGGCACTCATTTACAGCATTTAGGTAAACACAGAACGCCCAAGTACCATACACTGAGTGCTAACTAATATCAGGGGGGGTAATAAATGCTTTTAGATCTTTCAGGGCAATAGATATTCTTGGAAAAACTGGGTCTGAAGAGGATTTCTTGAAGATGGAAAGATAACCTGATGCTCTGATAGTGCACGTAAGGTCGCTCCACCAGCAAGGAACCGCATATGAGACGAGTTTAGATTGACATGCACGGGGCTTTGGTCACTTTAGTTGGCGCTCCTTGGAGGAACGGAGCGGGCGGGCAGAGACGTAAGGCTTTAAGAGGGTGTTTAGTTAGAGAGGCGCTGATCCAAAAAACACTCTGTATGCCAGCATTAGTGATTTGAATTTGATGCGTGTAGCTAAGTGAAGCCAATGGAGTTCAGTGAAAAGGGGTGTGACATGCAATCGCTTTGGCTGGTGTAAAACCAAGTGAGCTGCAGCATTCTGGATCATCTGTAGCAGTGTCACAGCACAGGAAAAGACCTGTTAGGACAGTCTTGCAGTAGTCTAGGCGGAAAATGACAAAGGTCTGAACTAAGAGCTGTGTCACATGTTGAGTTAGATATGGCTTAATCTTCCTGATGTTGAATAGAGAGAAGCGACACGATCGAGCGACAGAGGCAAACTGATCTGCAAAGGTCAGCTGATCATCGATAATAACGCCCAGGGTTCTTACAACCTTAGTGGGTGCCACAGATAGGGAGTCTAACCTAATGCTGATTTTGTGGTGAACACTTTCCTTTGCTGCGATGACAAGCAGTTCCGTTTTGGAAAGGTTCAGTTGGCGGTGGTGATCTTTCATCCATGCAGAAATGTCAGAAAGACAGGCTGAGATTCACGTCGGTACCGAGAGGCCGTCTGGAGGAAAGGACAGCTGGGTATCATCTGCATAGCAGTGATAGGAGAAGCCATGCGAATGGATGATTGCGCCCAGCGAAGTAGTGTACATGGCAAAGAGGAGTGGGCCCAACATTGAGCCTTGGGGCACCCCTGTGGTGAGGTGGTGTCGCGTCGATGTTTGGCCTGGCCATGCCACCTTGAAGGATCGTCAGGTGAGGTAGGATTCAAAACCCAGAGTGTGCACTGCCCTCAATGCCCAAGTATTTGGTAAGTAGGATGTTGTAGTTTACAGTATAAAATGCAGCAGAGAGGTCCGGTAGGATGAGAACTGGTGATTGGCATGTCGCTTTGGCTTCTATTAAGGATTCCATTACTGACAGGAGTGCCGTTTCCGTGGAGTGACCGCTCTTACAGCCTGATTGGTTAGAATCAAGGACGGTCACGTTGGGAGAGAAAGTTCGTTACCTGCTTTGAGACAGCTCTTTTGATGATTTTAGATAGGAAAGGGAGTAGGGAGACTGGTCGGTAGTTCTTCACTTGGGTGGGGGCTAGGGAGGTTTTTTTTAATAAGGGACTTACTTGGGCTTGTTTAAAGGGAGTGGGGAATGATCCGGTACATAGTGAGCACGTGAGTGGCTGCTGTAAAAATGGTTGGAGCTATGGCTTGCAGGTGTGTGGTGGGAATAGGATCTAGTGGGCAAGATGTAGGGTGGCTGCTTGTGAGAAGCTTTGATACCTCATTCTCGGTGAGAGGGGTAAATGAAGAAAAGGAAGCAGTGGGTTCAGCGGCGCTCAGAGGACGGACCAGTGAGGAAGGGTGAGCTGTGGTCTGTGTAAATGGGTCTGAGAACTGTCTGCTGATCGCTGCCACTTTGTCAGTGAATAAGTTGGCAAAGGAATCTGCCATGAGGTTGGTTGCTGGAGGAGCTGGTGGTAGGTCTAACAGAGACAGGAAGATAGAAAATAGCTTCCGGGTGTCGGTAGTGCTGTGGATCTTGTCCTGATATAACTCCTTCATTGCAGTGGTGACGCTTGAGGAGAAGGATGAGAGCAGCATTTGGAAGTGTAACAGATCAGATGGGTCCTTTGATTTGTGCCATCTTTTCTCCGCAGCTCTGAGGTTTTTGCGCATCGATCTAAGGGAATCAGTCAGCCATGAGCGTGACTGCATGGGTCTTGCAGGTTTGGTGATCAGCCTTGAAATTTAAAAAGGATTGTGATTTTAAAATCTCCAACTTACAAGCCACTTTGCTATTATTATGATTATGATTATTATTAACAATAATAATAATAATAACACAAAATTATTAATTTGTGCAACAAATGGGAATAAAAATACTCCATTATCATGTATGTGAATACAAGGCTAAATCAGTAAGACATATGCTACATTATCTCACTGTATGAACTATAGTGTAAGGAAAAACACTGTAAGCATGTGTTTCCTAGTAAAGTGATTAGAAGGACCAGTTCTGCTGGTGCTTCAGGAGAAGTAGAGCATTTGGGAGAAGGTACAGAACCATTTCTACATTAGAACAGCAACATGCATCCAGTGACATTTGAACACCACCAGACTGCAATGGCTCACAGCTGTAATATTAGATTTCTTGGCGCTATAGGGTTATTCTATTAAGTTATTGTGTTGTTGAATGTTTCTGTCTGTTGCTGACTTGCTGTTATGTATCCCAGCTCAAACGTGAAAGTTTGTGTATTCCAATCTTAAATGTATTGTTGGTTGGGATTCATTAGTATTCCCTGTATAATGATGTACCAGTAAGGATGTCGATATTTTTACACAATATTACTTTGTATCGCTCTAATCTTGGCACTTATTATTAATGTAAATCCTTTATTATTTATTATTGTTACTGTATATAACAACCTCAGAAATGATTGTAGTTCCAATAGCTGGAGTTTTATTTGGAATTTGCTATAAGTGTGTGTGTGAGTGTATGCGCACAAATGCGTTTTGCTTGTGCCCATGTATTTAAGTGTGAGTGTGAACATGTGTTTGTGGGGCAAGGCTTGGGTTTCCTGGTCAGGTGACTGACTCCTGGCCTGAAAAAATCTCCCAGTCCGGCCATGGCTGAGTTTATCTGTGACCCATGTGTTGAGTCACTGCAGTTAAGTTAGTTTAAGGTTTGAAATTCAAACTCCGCCAAATTAATGGTTTCTCCTTTCTGCAAATGCAGGCGGACTGATTGCGGCTTCAGCTCTCTGGTTTTTCCCTCAAAGGAAAGTAGGTTGTTGATTTGGGGACCGTCAATACATTTCCAAACCGACCACTCTTGAGATTCAAGAATTAATAGCTTTCTTGTTATGACACACAATGACAAAACCATACTGTAGAATTATTCTATTCATTTTATATTTTTTTACTGTAAGCATTTTCCATATTTCTCCAATAGCTCCCAGGTCATGTAACCCTTGCACTTACCCGAAATTAGTGTTAAATTGTTCTTCTATATACCATAGATAATGAACACTAGTTTTATCCAAGTTTAACAGAGTTTCTATTAAGTTTTACTGTAAAAAATTTGCATTTTTTAATAATTAACTATCCTTCAACTTAAAGAAAACATGAAAAAACTATAACACTTAAGAGCTTACTTCCAATTTGTTCTTGACTGATTCCTGACAGGAGACAGGAGTAAAACTGTACCAGAGGCTTGGAAAATTTGTAAAGCTGGTCCTAGTGCTTCCCCACTCCAACACGGACGCAGATCGTTGTTGTTGGTAGGACAAATAAGACACAGACCAAGAACGGCTTGGCTCTGGAACGCTGTCATCAATTATGACAATTAAAAGGGCCTCAAGCCTTGCCTTGAGTGGGAGCCCTCATAAACAAGGCCTCTAAAAAGGCCACATACCAGACCAACAATGCACGCAGATCTTTCAGATTGTTAAATTTCCCTTCTTATCTTGGGGCCACTTCCTTTGTTTAATTGTTTAATTCCTGTTCTATTTTGAAGTGCCTATTTTTTTATGTTCACACTCTTTTGATTACCTAATGTCTTACCAGAATTGATCCTACCACCTTGTGTTTTTAAACTCAGCGTCTTTGTTTGTCTTTGTCGGATCATCTGCGTTACATCCCCCATTGTCCCTGCCAGCCTCGTGTTTCCTGCATGACATTTATAATATGCCTGTAATCATATGTTGTTCCTATGTCTTTATTATTTTCGGTTGAACTTTTTACTTGTTTTTGTTGGTACTTTGTTTCAGTTGCACTTTGAAGACCTTAATTATTTACTGTTCTAGTGTAAAAACCTTATACATATAAATGTTTGATTAAACATGCACAAAATGAGGCCTGCTATGCTTATGTCTTCCTGCTGTTTATGCGGCAAAATTTCGGTTGACATCACCAAATCTCACTACGAGGTTTTTTCGAAAAGGTAGTAGCCCTGCAGACTCTACTTGACAGACTTAGATCACTAAGCGAAAACAAAAGGTTAAGAAGGTTGAAATTACCGTAACTGAAGCAGATTGGACAAAGGAAGAAAGTATCAGAGTGAGAAGTGGTCAGATTGTCCAGTAGCATTCTAAGCTTATAGCAGCATAACTATAGAAATAACTTAAACAGCCTAACCCTGTTGAGTGAGACACGAAGAAGGTAGAGCAAAGGCGAACCGTCTGTCCAGACTGAGTTCCTCCCCAACCGGATTAGGCTGTCTTCTCTTCCTCTTCCTAACTACAAGCTTTATCAAGCAGGAAGGTTTTAAGCTTAACTTTGAAACTAGAAAGAGTGTCTGCCTCATGGACTAAATCTAGAAGCTGGTTCCACAGGAAAGGAGCCTGGTAACTGAAATATCTACCTCCCATTCTGCTTTTAGAGATTCTAGGAAGCACCAGCAAACCTGGAGTCTGAGAGCGAAGTGCTCTGTTAGGGACATAAGGAGTAATCAGATCTCTAATCTATGACAGAGCTTGGTTAGTGAGGGCTTTATACGTCAAAAGAAAAATCTTAAAATTTGACAGGGAGCCAATGAAGGGAAGCTAAAATAGGGGAGATATGATCTATGATAAAGAGTTACAGTAGTCCAGCCTTGAAGTAAAAAATGCATGGGCTAGTTTTTAAGCATCTGTCCTTGAGAGAATATTTCAAATTTTTGATATATTCCTAAGGTGAAAGAAGAAAATCTTAGAGACCTGTTTTATATGGAACTTGAAAGACATATCCTAAACAAAAATTACACAGATGTTCGTCACATTGTTACCAGAGGCCAATTTTATGCTATCCAGTTTAAGAGGTTGACTAAGCAGTTTCTTTTTTAGAAAATCTGGTCCAAAGATAACAACACCTGTCTTTTCAGAGTCAAGAGCAGAAACTTTTAAGTCATCCACATTTTTATGTTTTCTAGACATGCCTGTAATCTACCAAATTGATTGGATTCATCAGGGTTTATGGATAAATACAGTTGTGTATCATCAGCATAACAGTGGAAATTACCACAATGCTCTCTGATGATTTTACCAATGGGGAGCATGTATATAGTAAATAGAATTGGGCCAAGTATGGAACCCTGTGATACTCCACAAGTAACATAACGATGCAGAGATTTGTGATTTACATGAAAAAACTGGGATCTATTAGACAAATACGATTTTAAACAGCCCAGTACTGTTCCCTTGATCTCTACAATGTGTTCCAGCCTTTCTATGAGTATATTGTGATCGACTGTCAAACACAGCACTGAGATCTAACAGAACTAAAGTAGACACGAGTCCATTGTCTGAGGCGATGAGAATATCATTTGTGACTTAAAGGAGAGCTTTCTCAGTGCTATGATGAGCTCTGAAACCTGACTGAAATTGTTCAAATAGGTCATAATTCCTCAAATGCTTTCTCAGTTGATTAGCAAAACTCCTTTTTCAAGGATTTTAAATTCAAAAGGAAGATTAGATATGGGTCTGTAATTTACTAAGTCTTCAAGAGAATGTTTCTTTAGTAAGGGTTTTATTACAGCTACCTTAAGAGCCCCTGGTATATAGCCATTCACTAATGAAAGATTAGTCATATCCAAAATGGGGGTAAAATGTAGTTTTTTCACCAAAACAGACAATAAATGTGTGTGGGGCTTTCCAATTTAATGTCACTGTAGAATAGAATAGAAGGTAAATTTGTCCGTAAAATATTCAGTCAATCTTAAATGTATGCATTCTGTAATGCTAAGATTATACTAAAGGATGTATAATATATTATTTACCACGTATTATGTATTTGTTTTACTTGATTCTTGAATATTATTCTGTAGAAAACAATGTAAAGGTTTAGCTAAAGCTTATTTGTAAGAATCTCATTAAAATAAAGCTACATTTCACATTTTTGTAGATAGACTAGAATCAAGAATCAGTTTATTTATATAGTTCCAATTTACGACAGATGTCGTGTCAGGCACTGTACAAGAAAATCAATTAAAATCATAGATACATCCGTACAAATAAGTTTAAAAACGTTTCCAATCTAAGGAGGCTAGGTTATGGTGCCAGAAACTTTATGTATCTATAATTTGTATGAAAACTTAATCAGTTAACAATGATATTTTTAATTAAACATTTTGTTTTATGACACTTCATGTTCCACATTTTGGACTAGAAAGCAGCTAAAAGCAATAACCCAATATCACATAAAATCAAAGTAAAACAGCAGAAATCTTGTTATTAAAAATGTAAATACAAACCAAACAATTATCAGAGCCACTGAGTTAAAACTCTCAGGCCAAAGAGGTTTCTCAGCCATTGAACACTTCAGATCATTCTTCACCGAGTCTACAACAACACTGTATTCAAGTACAGGCTTTACAGAAAGTTCAAGAGATCCTAGACAGGAAAAAGAGAACCTGTTGTATTAAAGCTTTTAAGCTGTAATAAGCCTAGATTAACAGAAAGTGATTAGTTTTCTCTGGAACATTGCAACTCCTTTATTTATCTATTCCAAGTACTCAAAGATAGAAAGAAAGTGATGCTGTATATGTCAAGTTCAGTTTTAAAACTTAATTGTACATCTTCAATGTACAGAAACCAATTAGCATGGCTGACCCTTAAGAATGGGTGTCAATCTCAAGAAAGGCGAGGTAAAAAAAAAACCAGTAGATCCAGTAAGGACAATGGGTTAAACACAAAGAGATAAATCAGTAATTTAATGTATAATTGTTCAGTAATTAGAAGATTCATAAATTAGCAGCACAGCTGCAATAGTTAGTAATTTAAAAAATGTATTTAAGCTCTTCTGCAGAGACTGTTCTAAGTCAAAGCATGTAGTAAAAAGGGTAAAAAAGTTCACTTTAGTACCATGCTGTGCATTGCAAAAGTAGTTATTCTTTTTGAACTTTTTTATATACTTATTCCTCTCACAAGCCTCTACTTTTTTTTAGTGAGATGTTAAGGGATAAACCCAAGCAAAATAGTGACAGGACCAGACAAAGAATACACACTAACAACGATAGAGTATAGTTTTAAAGTTTTTCGTATATCACAGGGACTTAAAAAGTCATCTGCATGTTTAAACTCTCCATTAATAAAAGTCTTTTAAATAATAAAGTGTTCAAATATTGTAGTGCCCTTAAAATCTGCCCCAATGAGTTATTCCTCATCCTTTCCCTCCAATTATTCAGGATGTTTTCAAAGTTTAAAAAAGCTGACCAGTCTTTTATATACTTTTGCTCAATCTCAGTTATATGGGGTAGGAGTTTGTAAAAATAAAATTTCCACACCTGCCACAGATTCTTGATTGGATTTTGATCTGACTGTGTGGTTAGTGTTGCTGTCCAGCTTAGTGGGGAAACTTTTTAGCCTTTTACAGGGTCTGATTTCAGGATTTCTCAGTGTATAGCTGCATCCATCTTCAGATCAATAATGAGCTACCCCCCTATCCCTTGGAAACAATAAACAAAAGACAAAAACAAAAATCTCCATCGCAAGATGTTCCCACCAACATATTTTAATTTGTTCATTGGTTAAACAGTTACTATTTATTTATACTATGGCTTTCTTCTTGCCAATTGCAACATGTATGAAGTGTGATAAAGTCAATGGATTCAAAGCCAAGGAAACTCCATCCTGCCTGGAATTTGCATTTATATATGGACATACTCATACCACAGTCCAAAGAATGTGCAATTTGGCTAGAGTGTGTTTGTGTTAAAGTTGTTGTTGGAGGCTGGATAAAGCAGGAGGCTTGAACCGACAATAAGGATAAATTTTGTGTCCCTAAACAAGGGTGATGCTGCTCCGTGGGGCTGGTGGCAGTTTACTTGAATGTAAAGCAGTTTTTCTGTACCTTTTTTTTTTTGACCAGCATCTCTTATGAAATATCCATGTCACTTACCGTCCCCACAAGATGTAAGCTACTTGCATTAAACATTATTTTATTTTATAGTCATTTTTGTTTCTGTTATGATTTTTTTTTTTTTTTTTTTCATCACGGAATGACAAACAGAGGCAGGTAAATAGAATTTACAAAGCCTTAATTCACTTCAGTGCAGGTATACATTGTCTAACACACAGCTCTCATTTGATGTATCTTCTGCCTTCCTCCGTCATTTTACATACTCCTTGTTTGCATTCCTTTTTAGTATCCCCTGCTTCGTTTTTTTTACAACTCATTACCACTGGAGTTAAAGGTAGAACACATTTGTAAGCACAGAGAATTGTTCAGGACGTAATAGTAATACTTGCGATAGATAGAGTGGCAATAGATCATAGATATTGCCACATACCTACTTCAGTTGAAGACCCTAATTTTTGAATCCATCCATCTATCACCTTCTGGTTATCCAGGGTCCGGTCACAGGGGCAGCAGCTTAAGCAAAGAGGCCCAGGCTTACCTTTCCCAGTCACTTTGGCCAGCTACTCCTTAGGAATCCCAAGGCATTCCCAGTCCATCCAAGAGAGAAAATCCCTTCAGCTATCCTTTATCTTCTCCCTGGGCCTCTTCACAGGGAGGCATATAGGAGGCATCCTAACCTGATGCCTGAGCTACTTCAACTGGGTTTTGTCAATATGGAGGGGTAGCAACTCCACTCTGAGCCAGTGAAAAAAAAAACCCTACCAGTAAAACCATGTTTACAGACTAGGAAACAAGAAATGGTCCTGATGTAATGGTGCAGATAAATAATAATAATAATAATAAAGAACAAAAACCGTACAAATAAAAAGGGCCACAGCTATATAAAAAGTATTACACATGTAAAAAGGTTGTGGCTTTGGTATACCAGCGATTCATCTATTGATAGAACTTCTCACTCAATCTCTCTTACTTAGATTCACATGTTTTTTTGTGGCTTTTGTTGTAGCTAGAAAACATGTTTTTCATTCAGTAATCACAAATACATTTTTTAGAATTTGTTATCATAAATACAGAAACAATAATAAAAATTAACACAGCAATAAATATAATGTTCAGTAATAGTAGCCAACATCTTTTACAATGAAGGTGTATAGTTAATTGTAAGAACTGGGCCAAAAAAGGCAAAAAAAAATTTACCACCGTAGACCAACCAAGTATTTACTCATAAACATTGCAACAACAAAACGTAATAAGACACGGTTAGCATTAGCTTACGATGACCTTCACAGGCAGGCGGGTCTCAGCCCCCCTTAATGAGAATTGAGCTCCCCTGAAAACATGGCTTATAGAATTTATTTTAGGGAGGGAGGTCGCTAAAATATTAGCAAAATACTGTTTTTTTCCCATGCATTTCCATTTTGTTTGTGTTTTTTTAATTTTATTCTAATCATAGGCTATGTGTAAAATTAGGCTAGTTTTAATGTTTGATTTGTGCATGAGGGTGAGTATTGTGATTTCAATTGAATAGATGCCAGCCTGCATGTAATAATAGTCCTCACAGTTGAAGTGGATTGTGTATTTAAAAGCATATATGAGGTGAAGGACAAGGACTTACTTTCAAGGCATCAGTAGGGGGCACACTTGGTCTAGTATTTTTGAGTGACTTACCTCAAGCCAACTGAAACCAATTCCCTGTGGGGTTTGTGGGCATAGAAAATATAGCAAAATGATATAAATATTTTATTTGTTTGTTTGTTGTGTGAACTTATTGATCATCTGTTGGGTGGACAAACAATGTGGGGTAGCTAAAGTATTCCCTGGTTGCTAAACCTAATTATGGTGCTTTATTTATGAAAGGACATCGTTTCCTGTCTTTTAATTCTCAGAAATTTAGATGTCCTGGTTATCTCCTGCCTCCTAACTTCTGCAAATTGTAACTTTTTTCTAACATTTTAATGTTTGATAGTCTACAAATATTTCGCAGAGAAAGAGACATAAAAAAATAAAGCAAACTAAAGTGCAGTTAGCACACTTCTCTGAGGAGGAACAACATTTCTGGTTGAACAATATGCCAGTAAGTCAAATATTAAGTATTGCTGTTCCACTCAAATCAAATCAAGACCATTAAGCTACGAGGTCTCGTGGTAGCAGTAGCTTCAAAGCTCTGATAAAGTTTGCACTAAGCTCGGTGGAAAATAATGTGTTTGTGTGTGTGTGTGGGGACAAAATTGGACTACAGGAGGGGTGCGTTTGCAGTGAAGCAAGCCAATCAGATGTGTCACAGTGGCATTTTTAAACAAGGCTATACATGTAGCTAAGAAGCTGCTTCTTCACGTTAGCAGTTGTTTACATTTTGGAGGTTCAGTACCAACAATAAAGCAGAAAATATTCATGCATATACAGTTTATTGTGTTAACCTCTAACCTTTACTCAGACCTGGTTTGAATAAACTTAAGTCTTACTGTAAGGTGAATTTCCTGGATCTGCTGATTTCGGGTCCAGTGTGATAGATTAACTGCTGGCAAGATTAACAGGTGGCAACAGCTGGAGTTGGCTGGAAAACGCAGAAGTTTTTATGGGCGTAGCCTTTTAGGACCCTTTACCAAGCCAGGAAATAAAAAATGCTGTTTGCCTTTTGGCTTTCTGTGAGACATCTATTAAGATCCTAAGAATAACTACTTAGACAGACATTTAATTGTTTTAAGAGAGTATATTGCATTTTTTGAAGTATTTGCATAAGCGTCTGTAATTGCTCATGGTTTTATCTAATGTTTCAGAGCCTGAGATTCATCAGAGGTCAAAATAGATCTCAACCTGCTGCAAAACAGATTCAGAAGCGCTGAAAGTGAGATACATTTTGAAATGTAATGAAAAGTAAAATAAAAGATTTGAAAAGAACGACTTACTTCACAATGTTTCATCTCTCGCTGTATAACATCTAAATGTTACCACCAAAGAGAAACACCCCCGAAAAGTTCCTACACTTCTTATGTCACATTGCAAAGATCACTTAAAAGCATGCGTAGTCAGCAAAAAAACTAAAAAATACTGATGAATGCATGCTTGTAAAAAGAACAGCGGTTTTATCATTACGCCCAAAGATGTTAGAGGAAATGAAATTTCAAATTTTTCCTTAATTTCATCATTATTCTAAAACAAATACAATAAATCCTCCACAAAATTATTTTTTTTGTAATTTCTGTAATGGTGTGCTTTCTTTTCCCCTTAAAATTAGGATGATTTATATTATCTTAAAAAAATCTCATTTACATAAACATGGCTGTGGCAATCTTTTTGCCAGTTTAATTTTCACCTATTTTTATAAATTTATGGTCAGACAAATTTAAATATAATTCATCTTTGTTCTCTTCATCAATTTAACCTTTTACTTTGTCAATGAGAAACGCTGAAATATAATAAACATATATTGCTAAATATCAGATCTGCCAGGAACTGTCACCAGCAACTCAAGCTGCCCACTTTCACACAGCTGCGAAACATTAAGGGGTAGAGAAGACCTCTAGTTATATGTGCAGATACTCTAGTGATTTAGGTGGAGATGTTCTTATCCTAATTAGGAGGGATGTTGGTTCAAATCCCTGATCTTGTTTTTTATTTTTATTTTTATGTATATATTTCATTTTCTTATACATTCTGTATTTTCTATTGGTCAACCTGTTTATGCATAAATGTGTGATTAGTTAATTTCAATATTCTCTGCATTATACTTCTTACTTAGACAAACTGTCTGATGCTTAATGTAATGACCCAGATGAAGACCAAAAGCCAAATTGTTTTTTAAAACGTGCTAATCTACAGTTGACCTTAAAGTTGAAAGGGATGAACACAATGCTCCAATTGCTTCATTTTAAATTTTAGCAAAAGAGTAAACAGCAAATTATCCTATTATAATTCCTGGTATATTACTTCCTTTCGGACCAGGGAATGTTTAACTTTGCTTAACACAGTTTGATGCTGGCCTATTTGGCCAGTGTGGGTTGAGAATTGTGGACATTTGATGCCAGAGTCGAGACAGTATAATGGAAAAGTTTATTCTTGTATTTTCACAATGTGCAGTTGTGTAACATGACCTTAGCTGATAGGGACAAAAAAGCATTAAGTTGAAAATGCAGTTTTTTTTAAGCAAGATAGATAGAAAATGTAAAATCAACAACTTGATATTAGCTTTGATTTAGGTTTGTTATAGTAACTTTGTTATAGGTTATATTTTTTTAATCTCAGAAGCAAACTTAAAGCAAAAACAAGAGGTTAGCAAGGGAGACAAGATGTATACCCTATACCTGTTCATTTTAACATTCTACAGTAACAATGGATGTAATTATGCTTTTATGTCAGACTGTTATTATCAAAAAATTTGTCCCCTAACTTTTCAATACCTAGTTTAAATTGGGGCTTTATTCAATAGGTCAGTGGATTTATTTTAGAAATTACAAATATATTTAAAAAATGTGTTGAACCTCTTCAGCTACCCTTTGTATCAACAAACAAAGTAATTTGCATTGAGACAATAACTCAATTTTAAGAAACTAACTCACCATCTAGGTTGATTTTAAGTAGTTGTTGTAACTTGTTATTAGTTGCCAGAAAATACTATTGAGAACAAGTGAGCTGATCAGTTTTCAAGCAGTTTGGATAAAAAGCCAATACATAATCCAAAAGAAACGGGAAATTTGTTGGCCAGGGCTTTTAAAATATCAGAGGAACACAAGTGAAAGACAAAATCCTCATAAATCCCTTGTATATTTACGATTACCATGGTTTAGTCACCAAATTAAATATCTGCATATATTTCAGAATGCTGTGCATTTCTTTAAGCAATCAAGGGTGAGTGTAAACATACCTTGTCTGGTAATATCCCAAAATCCTAAACGTAATCCCTAAGAAAAAATGAAAACTATCAGGACGTGTATATTGAACTTGTGAACTTCACAAAACACCTTGGGACTTAAAAAATATATAGTATTTTTTCATGCTATGTGTGCCTCAAGCTATTCTTGCCAGGTGCTGCTGGAGTACGGGGTTACTTTGATGCTTTTAAGGGCAACCCAGTCATTTTGTACATAAAGCAAGAGCAATGTCAGCTTCCCTTGCACAAACCAACTTCCTACCAATGGAAGTTTGTCTCTGCAGGTTCAGTCCCTTTTATTCTGGGTGTGGTGTTACTGCAAAGGATCTCAATTGATTAATATGAAAAGTATGAGGGTCAGGTTTGGGAACCCGAGGCTTTCATTTCTGGTTTTTGAAATGATGTTCTATTTGCATGGTGCCAGAATGTACTGCATCAATTTACAGCTGAGGGGTTATTGGCCAGAAATATAATCAGTTTCAAATAAGTCAGAGCTTGAGTTGGCCAATCTTGGTTTTTTGCTGTTCTTCTAACACATTGTGTGACAGAGGTGTATATTTAAATGTATATACATTTTCTTAAATATTTCTAGATGATTTTTTCTGATGGACTTGTCAACATTATAGTGAACAGATATTTTACTATAGCCACTGATATACT